>LPNX010610089.1:111050-127639 GCA_001517045.1 Pseudotsuga menziesii
CATTCTATTTTCATGTATATATACAACTTTTTAAAGCCACTTATGTACATGTGAAAGAAATGTATGTGTTGTCAAAGAATTGAAAAAAATGTTTAACAACTACAATAAATTACATATATACAAAGTAAGTGTATTATAATATGATTAACTAGTTGTCCAATGAAATTAGAGAATGGTTGATGAATATATATAATTATAGTGCATAATATTCTAGCATAATATCTAGTTCAAAATGAATAGGCATATATCCATTAGCCTCACATAACCTCGGATACAAATGAATTTTATAATTTGATAATATAGCCTCACATGTAAATTAAATATAATTTGATAATATATCCTCAAATATATATAATTTTTATGTTAAAAATTACAAAGATTGTTCTCAATGGAAATTGATTGCACTATCATAGGTTGACTTGCATGTTCTCCTCTTAACATTGCACTTATTTTACTCATCCTTTCTATAGACCTATCTCTCATTTCATCGATTTTAATATGATTTTAGATTCATTTTCATAGTGTTCAAATTAATAATTTAATCCTATTAAATACTAATATTTCATGTTTTATGTTACACATTACATGTTCTATGTGACACATTGAATATTCTATGTTACACATTACATGGTGTATGTTCTATGTTGATATTTCATATTGTGTATTGATGAAATTTTTTTATGTTTTTCAAATTTAATTTAAAAAAAATGGTTATCACTCATATTAATAAACATACAAAAACCTATCCTTAGACCTCCTATAATGATGATAATTAACATTGTACAATTTTTATTTAATATAGAAACTAATTGTTCATAACAACTCATATAACTTCAATAGTTGTGTGTACAATGATTAGAGAAATATAGTATATGTAGAATAAATGGAAAGCCTTTGTACACTCTAAATAAAATCGTGAATAATTTATAAAAAATGTGTTTATTTAATATATTACATGTTAAAATTTATTGATATTTTTGGTTACAAACTAACTTACAAGTGATGCACTTGATTGAACTTAAGCAATTGTCAATACTCATCTACAAATGACTAGGGATTATATGGCTTTAAGAATTGATGACAATGATGATCTCAAAGAAAATCAACAACTATGAAAAATTCAAGAATTCATTAGCCTTGAATATCAAATGTAAGAGATCATTGTAAAGATATGAAAATCAATACATTTAGAGAATATTCAAGCTTGTATAAATATTTGCTATTTTTTTTAAAAACAATGACAATATGATAAGTAAAATAAAATGTCATTGCAGATTGTATTTATTTGTTAATTTGTTAACAAACAATGGAAATATGATAAACTTAAAATAAAATGATATTCATCCATGTATTATTTATTTGCTCATTTTTTAACTAATAATGGCAATATGATAAGTAAAATAAAATGTTATTCTTGAGCTTGTATTTATTTGCTAATTTTTTAACAAGCAATTGCAATATGATAAGCAAAATAAAATGCGCATCTATGGTTAAAATTGTCATGGAGATATTAAACAATTATCATTAATTTTTTGTTAGCACGCTTATATAAAGTTATTTTTATTTTTATGAAAAGATAATTGATTGCGAGCATAGACAAAGATTGTTACTACAGAAGAACACTAGAACATATACTTGAGTTATGTAGACAATCAGAATTTTGAAAATGAAGATGTTTGGATGAGGGTTTTTGTTCAAATTTTAGATGGTGAGGTGATAAAATGGTTTAGAGAATTACCACCAAACTCTCTAGATGGTATAGATGCTTTAGAATAGGTATTCATGAGACAATGGGGAGATAGTAAGGATTATTTATAGTACATTACAGAGTTTGGATCATTGAAAAGAAAGAAGAATGAATTTGTGGGAGATTTTTCTAAAAGGTTCAATAAAATGTACAGTAGAATACAAGCTAAAGTAAAACCCTCAAAGACATCAGCAAAGTTAACTTATGCAAACTTGTTTGATCATGGGTTTTCTTTGTTGTTGAGGGAAAGAAAGTCCGTGTCACTTCAAAATAGGCAAGATGCAGTATTGGAAGTAGAGTCTAATATTTTGGCTTCAAACAAAATCAAAGAGGAAACAAAATATCAAACTGTGGACAAAAAAGGTGAAAAGGAAATCATTACATCTAATCCTACAGGAAGATCTTCAGACAGTAAAATGGATGAAATGAGTTAAATTATTAAAAATTTATCTGTTAAGATTGATAGGTTGGAGTTGGGAAATTAAAATTAGAACAAACCTATACTTGAAGGAGAAAGAAATCAAAATCAGTTCAGAAGACCTTTTGCTCCTACGTTTTTTCCAAGAGAAAGACGAAATAATGATATTTAGAGGCACAGGTGAGAAAATGAAGAACAGAGAATTCAAACTCCTTTTCAAAATAATAATGTGAGAGATCATGAGTCATATGATATAGATGATGGAGAGTTGGATGATTTGGAAGAATAGGAACACAACATTAGTCATTTTGATGATGATTCTTCTTCTCATTTTCTGACTAAAGCTAATTATCATTATGCTACAAAACTAGATCATTATGAAGAAAATAATTATCAAATGTCCATGCCTAAAGTTTGTCAGGAAATACCACAAAAATCATATGGTCTTAGAACAGGGGTAAAACATGCAGCACAGGCTAAAAATATTGTGAAAGTTCATCCTATTAAACAAAATATGTCATTAAATCAAAAAGAGAAAAAAGATGAAGTGGTAAGTCTTGAGGAGGTGAAGGTAAGTATTGAGGAGGTGAATAAAGTCATAGGTGGGTTCAATTTGGAGCATGGAATTAATAAGGTTAAAATACCTGTTCCTTTAATGGAGTTGATTAAGAACAAAGCTTACAGGGAAGCAACTTTTAAAACTTTCAAAAACGCAGTGAATACTATTCCATCTGATGAAATTAATTTGCAAGATGAAAAACCTACTATCATTGTGGGGTCAAAAACTTTTGATAAACCTAATGATAATTCAGAATATCCCCCTCCATTTCATGTAACTCTTTCAATACATGATTAGCTACTACATAATTGTCTTCTAGATTCAGGAGCTTCACATAAACTCATGCCAAAAGTAGTCATGGAAGCTTTAGTTTTGAGTGTTACTAAACCATATCGTGATTTGTACGTGTCTGATTCTAGGGAAATGAAGTGTATTGGGGTTACTAAATTTTTGGTGGTGAATTTAACTGAAGTACCGATGAAAAGTGTATTGATGGATATAGTTGTAGAAGATATTTCTCCTGAATTTGGTATGTTGTTGTCTAGATCTTGGGCAAAGAGAGTGGGAGGAACTCTGCAAATGGATCTTTCATATGCTACAATTCCACTATTTGGAGGAGAATTCAAAATACTTTATAGAAAAGTACAGATGGCATATTTGTTAAGAGATAGTAGACACCCTAATAATCATCAGATCTATTCAATTGATGAATATCTTGGTTCTTGTATGTTGCAATTAAGTGATGAATTTGAAGGAGTTTTACAAGTACAGAAGGATATTCCAGTTCAGATAAAGAAAGAAGAACCAGATGGTCTATGGCAAATATATTTTGATGGTGCATCAAGTAAGGAGGGGGTAGGAGCAGGAGAGTTACTGATTTCAGCTGGACGCGAGGTCATTTCCCTTATGTACAAATTGGAATTTAAAACAACCAATAATATTGCTGAGTATGAGGCTTTGATTATGGGATTAAGAGCATCAAAATACTTGGATATTAAAGAACTTGTTGTGTTTGGCGACTTTGAATTAGTGATTCATCAAGTAAAAAATGTTTACCAGGTAAAGCAGTATTTATTGAAAGTGTCTAGAAATGAGGCTTGGGATCTAATTGAAATTTTTTCTACTTTCAATATAGCTTTTGTTCCAAGAGAATATAATGAAACAGCTGATTCCCTAGCATTAGCAGCAACATATTTTAAAGTTCCAATTGATGTGAGATACAAACCCTCTGTTCCAGATGACATCAAACAATGGAAAGTTTTTCATGATGATCAGGAGATAAAAGAATTTCTGGAATTAGTAGGTGTGTTTTCAAATGATTTAGTTGATCAAGAACAGGATTTTGAATTAATGGAAAATGAACCATGTAGGAATGATTCAATAGCTAATGATAAGATTGTTGAATTAAAAGGAAATTTCATTCCTAAGGGACTTGTTCCACTTCAGAGGTTGTTTTCAAAGGATAATACATTGTTAAATCCCACCTTGCAGACCACTGAGGATAATTTTATGGATTATAACATTGGTTCTCAAGATCAGCCTAAAATGATAAAAATGTCAAAATCACTGTCAGAGAAGGAAAAGAAAAATATATTGGTTTGTTGAAAGAATTTGTGGACATTTTTGCTTGGTTATATCATGATTTAAAAACTTATGACACTAGCATAATTCAGCATAAAATTCCTCTGAAACCAAATACTAAGCCTTTTAAATAGAAACTTAGAAGGCTTAACCCAGCATTGCTTCCAGTAACTGAAAAAGAGGTAAAAAAATTACTAGATGAAAAAATTGTTGTACCTCTATGATATTCATCATGGATTGCAAAATCGGTGCCTATACGTAAGAAAAATGGAGAAATAAGGTTTGTGTTGATTTTCGCAACTTGAAGAGATCTTGTTTGAAAGATAATTATTCATTACCGAAAATAGATCAGATTTTGTAGAGATTTGTAGGATCTCATAGAATTTCAATGATTCATGGTTTTTCTGGTTATAGCAAGATTGCAGTACAGCCTGAAGATAGAGAAAAAACAACATTCACAACTCCATGGGGGACTTTTATGTATGATAAAATGTCTTTTGGGCTTATGAACGCAGGCGCTACTTTTCAAAGGGCTATGGACGTAGCCTTTGTGGGGGAGAATGTAAAATTTGTATTAATATACCAAGATGATATTACAGTCTTTTCCAAGTCTGATGAAGATCATCTGAAACATTTAAGACAGATTTTTATTAAGTGCCAAAAATTTGGTTTATCATTAAGCCCAAAAAAGTCTCACTTTGCTATGACAGAAGGTAAGTTGTTAGGGCATATTGTTTCTGCTGAAGGAATCAAAATAGACCCAAAGAGGGTAAAGGCCATCTTAAAAATCAGTATTCCTAGAAATAAAAAGGAGATTCAATCTTTCATTGGTAAGATCAATTTCTTAAGATGATTTATTCCTAATTTCACAGAAATTATCAAACATATCACTGAGATGCTCAAGAAGGGTAAGGAAGTTAAATGGTAAAATCAGGCTAAACAATCATTTGTATCCATAAAGCAGGAATTGATAGAAGCACCCATATTGATAGCTCCATATTATACAAAGGATTTTGTAATTTTTTCATTTGCATCTGAAGATACCATAACTGTTGTGTTATTGCAAAAGAATTCAAATGGTTTGGAACAACCAATTTCTTTTTTCAGTAAAACATTAAGAGATTCAGAGCTTAAATATAATACAATGGAAAAACAAGCATATGCATTAGTTAAAACTCTCAAATTTTTGAGAATATATGTTTTACATTCCAAGATTTTGGCATATGTTCCAAGTTCAGCAGTCAAGGAGATTTTAGCACAGCCTGACAGTGAGGGGAAAAGAGGTAGATGGATAGCAAAGGTTATGGAGTATGATGTGGATATTAAACCAACAAAATTAGTAAAAGGCCAGGGATTAGCAAAACTCCTAACCGAATCAAATTCTCAGGTATTAAATATTCATTTGATGGCAGAACATTTAGAACAAGATATGGAAACAAAATACAGTAAGCAGCAGGTTTATAGTAGGTATGGTGAGTCTGATTGGTATAAAGACATTGTATATTTCCTTTTATACTTACAATTCCCTCTAGAATTGAATAGAAATGAATTCAAATCATTAAAACTTAAATAAATGAAGTATGTTTTAATAGATCAAGTTTGGTACTGGAAGGATCCTGGAGGAATATTGTCGAAGTGTTTGGAGAAATAAGAGGTTGATGCTATTACTTTTGAATTGCACAGTGGAGTATGTGGTGGTCACAAGTATTGGAAAGCAACTGCTTTTAAAATCCTAAGAGCAGGATATTATCGGCCTACTCTTTTTTCAGATGTGTATCATCAGGTCAGATCATCTGTGGAGTGTCAAAAATTTGCAGGTAAGCATAAACTTCAGTCATTACCCTTGAAGCCTATAACAATAAATTGTCCATTTTAGAAGTGGGGTTTAGATTTTATAGGTGAAATTCATCCTCCGTATAGTGGTCAGCACAAATGGATCTTAACTGCAACTGTTATTTTCACTAAGTGGGTGGAGGCAATCCCCACAAGGAGAGAAACTGAACAAATCATAATTAATTTCCTACAGGAAAATATTCTTAGTAGATTTGGATGACCTAGGAAATTAATTACTGAAAATGCTCCTACTTTTAAATCAAAAAAGATGATGAAATTTTGTGAAGAAAATAATATTAAATTGAAACAGTCCACACCATATTACCCACAGGGTAATGGATTAGCAGAATCTAGTAATAACAAAATTATGAACAGTATCAAGAAAATGTTATTTCAAAATAAAAGAAGTTGGGATACCAAATTAAAATTTTCTCTTTGGGATGATAGAGTAACTATTAAAAATTCAGTAGGGACATCCCCTTTCCAGTTGGTATATGGAGTTGATGCTGTGTTTCCTGCTCACTTAGTTGCGCTAGCCATTAAATTTATGCAGGAAATAAATGAAGAACCTGATGATATAAGAAGAAGAATGTTTCAGATAATTCAATTGCAACAAGAGAGAGAAACTACTAAAAATATAGCTGAGATGCATAGAAAAAGGATGAAGGAAAGATTTGATAACAAATTAAAAAAAATATCTTTGCAGTGGGTGACCTTGTTATCAAATGGGATGCAAAAAAGGATGAAAAAGGTGAGCATGGAAAGCTCGGTAATTTATGGATAGGGCCTTTTACAGTGATAAAAATTCTAGGAAACAATACTTTTGTTTTGAAAAATTTGAATGGTGAAGAAATTGCAGGTCCAGTCAATGAACATTTTCTAAAGTATTTTCATAGATATTGAGAAATAAGGGATTATTGTACATATTCACTGTATATATATCATTTTCTTTGAATCATACTCCATCCCAATAAGACAAAAATGACTTTAGCAAATTTATGAAGGCACAGGTCAACATGTTCTCAAAGCTTCACAGGGAAAGCTTTGTCCCAAGTCAGAGCCTATGGTTGTTTTTTCATTTTTATCCTAGGGTTTTATAGTTGTTTTTTATGTTGAGTTCATTTCTTTAATTGTACCTTATTTTATACCTTTGAGTGACATAATTTTTTATATTTTTTATTGTGATTTCCTTTGAAGGGTCAAATCATTTATTATTTAAAGTTATGAGCCTATATCAAGAGCAAGAGGTTTTATTATAAATTGGATTTTATAAATTGGCAACATTCCTTAAACTCGTAGCATTCCTTAAAAGTATTGCATTGATAGTTTTATTCATGAATATCATTCATTGTAAAAAAATATGACAATGAAAAGATGATATATGGATGTATGTAAACACGTGATAAATTTGACATGCTCGGTACTATGATTTAAAAGAATCATTATTATTTCTTAAAGGTAGTCCTGTCTAAATAATAATTTTTTACATCATGTCACTCATTTGGTTTCACAAATGTTCTTCATATGAAATCAAGGCATTTGGTGTAATAAGTAATGGTACCAATGTTTACAGTGTTGACAATTGACAGTAATTTTCTATATTTCCCTAAAACCAGTCCTACTACTGTTCTCAAATTCCATTAGCTCTGTGAAGTTTATATTTTGAAGAGTTTGCAGAATGTCGAGGTAACAATGGAAGGAGATTCATAAATTGTGGTGAAAAGAAGACTCGGAGGCCTAATTTGCAGGCTGGAACCCTATAACACACAATGGATACTACAATTTCCAAGGTCAGCCCAGTTGAGGAAAAATGCTAGATGGATTGCTTTCTGTGAAAAGTTGCAGGGTTATCATTCATAGGTAACTATGGATTTCATCAAAAATTATAAATATGGAATGGTTCAGCTCAAGAGTTTAAAGATCACGGTGAATGAACAGTCTATTGCAGAAGCAATAGGGGTTCCAACACAAGGAGAAAGATGGTTTAAGCAGCAGGTATTTCAAGGAAATTACAATGAGTTCTTAATGCCAGGGCTTGAAAAATCAGATTGGAAGAATGATATTCATGTGAGCAAGATAAAACCTAACTAGAAAATCATTCTATATACCATCAGGGTTTAATAAAATTGTTGTTGATTTCACAAATGCATAGAGAAGGATGAACTTGGGAAAGTTTGCATCAGAGTTAGGGTTTGAATAAAGGACCAACGAAAAGGGAAAAAGAGTAACATAAGACTTGAACCAGCAAATGAGAAATCATGAAGAAAAAGATGAGTATGTTACAACAAAAGGTAAGGGTTTTGTAGAAGAACCAAGTCAGAATAATTTGTTTCCTAAATTTTCAATTACAGATGAAAACCCTGAAACATTAAGTATGATGTTAAAGAATATAACTTCAAATAATGAAGCACGAGTTCAGCTTTTGAAATCAGAAAGCATTGGTGTGAAGCCTAGGACTCGGTTAAGAAGTAAATTGCAGGAAGAAATAGAATTGGTGCATGAAGACTGTGAAGAAATTGTGATGATAAATGATTCTTTCAACAAATAAATTGTACACACATCCAAAGGTCAATATTGTTTAGGTAATGAGAATTTCACTGATGTTCAAGGAGTTGAAGGGTCTATACCTAAAATCTTTTGCAAAAATAAACAAGTGTGTTCAGAATATTGTTAAGTCTTGAAGCTTCCACAAGAAGATGAGGTCCTTATGAAAGAAGAAGCCATTGAAATAACTCTAGAATTAAACAAGATTAAGAAATATTTGCAGACATATAAGGAACAAACTAGGTTTTTACAGAATATTAATGAGAAGTTAATGACTGCAAATAAAATATTACGAGAGTATTTGGAGGAGAAGGAAGCAGATTATCAGAAGTTACTTTCAATATCTAACGACATTTTGAAAGACAAAAGAACCATCCAGAACCAGTTCGAACAGATGAAGACTCAGAGTAAGGATGCACACAATTGAATGGAGAACAAACATGCTGAGTTTTCCAAATTGCAAAGAAGATCCTAAGTTTTAAGTGATCTAACTATCTTGGCAGAGGATTCTAAGAGTCTTTAGACTTAGAGTCATAGTTGGCTTTTGAAAGCAATCAGGTTTTGATAGAAGTCTTTCTCTATTTGTATTTTGTTTTACACTTGTATTACAACTGTTTTAGGAAGATTGACTTTTCTATTTTTGAAAGAATTCAATCCATAGAAATAGGATCTGATAACTATCTCAGAAACTCATAAGTTTTGTATATAAGGATAGTATTTAGATTTGAAAGGTGTGGCAATCAGAGATGGGAATCAGAGATGGGAATCCAATTTTGATGTATACTGTATGACATGAAACTCTTTGCATCTTCAATACAGGTTCTGCTTTGATATGATTATGGTTACGAGCTGATTTTGTATTTTTATGAATTGTGTTTTTTATGATTTATCGTGTGTATGGTCGAATACAATCCATTGCATGATTCTTGTAATAAAATACAGTTATCTTTCAAATATTTAGTGACAGAGTCAGTTTTATTACATAAATTCGTGCTCGTAGTTCCCTTGATATTCAATTTTGTATTCCACTTTATGTCATACAGATCTTTAATGGTAATGTGTTTTTCCTATATCTTTGATTATATACCAATTCTGTCTTGATTTTGATTTTATTGAATTATTTTTAAAAGATTTCTTTAATCTTGAACCCATGTGGTCTAGGTTCAACTTTAGGGATAACAACACCATTGAATGGGATATTTATATAGTATAGTACTTCTTTATATGATGTATCACATACCTAAATTTAAATTCCATTAAAGATACCATTTCCTATGTCCCTGTCTACCAATGACCTACCATTCAAAGACCCATACAAAAATTTTTATTTTTCATTCACAATAATTTATCTCCCAATTTTACCTCCTATGGCCCCAAAGAACTCCTCATGCTAGAATTCCAAAGTAAGATAGGAAATTTCAACCACAAAGACACTATGTTAGATCCTCCCCTTAATGGCTTTTTTTCGTCATTATTCCAATGAATGGCACTGTGTTCGTCTCTATTCCAACGAATGGCATGTTTTCATTGCTATTCCAACAAATTTCATGTTTTCGTCATTATTCCAATGAAAGTTTATTGCTATAGAGATTAAAGGTGCATAACATCGCTAGAGGGACGATCGTTGGGGGCATTTTCAAAATTTTCAAAAAATGTAAACTATTTTTCCACAAAAAATGCGATTCTAAATTTTTTGTGGCAAACTCTCACGGGACTTTTGAGCCATATGTAGTAGTGTAGGATATTATGGAGAAATCCTATGTATTTCTCTATAAATATTTTCAACTGGAATCATACCTATACTTGGTACTTGAGAGAAGTATTGCATGGCACCTATTCACTAGTATAAAATTGTGTACACAGACTCTCCAAGAGATGGACTATGTAAATGGTATGTACATGTATATATATAACATGTAAACATAATATACTTAGGATACCTAGCTAGGAATGCATACACCTTTTCCATTTTTTCCCGATAATTTGGATGAATTGTTTAGTAACCTCTATTATAGTTTTGTTAAGCACCTAGAAGAGTGTTCCATGTTTTGGCTTGATTCTCTATGAGTGGACTATGTTGGTTCTTGAATCTACGAGGTGAGATAATCCTAAAAAAATAATATTTATGTGAAATAATATGGAGTTCATCAAGAAATTAAATAAATGATGTACCTGAAGGGAATTCTAATAGATCAACATTTAAAGTGGTTAGGTATCCATGTACTCTGATCGATGGTTATTCCTTTATACGAATATTGATAGTTTGATGATGTTTACATGACTGATGTATGAGATGTAAGTTCTAAGTTGGAAAAAATATGTACTTTTTCTCATTGCAAGGTTCTTAAATTCGAGGTGGAGAATATGATGCATCAAACCAGTTAAAGATGCTGATAAGAACCTAACGTGACTAATTTCTTACTTGCGTATGCGATAATCGATCTTACTGAATTTTTTCGTTTTATTCTTATTGGTCATCGTAATGGGGATTTTCTCTCTACTCCAGAAGTTTTATTGTGTGTTTTAGCAGAGATTGTTAGTTTTAGTTGGCTTTGAGAGATTTAATCCAACTGGTCGATAAGAATTTGATAGAACGCCCAAAGCTCAATGAGTACTCCACCAAAGTTGGCCCATTCAAGAAGAGCGTAATATGATAACTGAAAGTGGTTAGGAAGTTATGGATTTAAATTAATGAGAAATTGATTTCATTGCATATATAAATAAGATGAAATGGAGGAGGTATTGCAGAATCTTGAGGTTTAAAACCTTTGTAATTATTACCATGATACCCTCTATAATTATTTCCCATGTTTTTATGGAACTTATTTTGTTTTGTTTTAGAATCAAAATTATTTAGCCTTTCATTTTTACAAGCTAGTATACTTTCTCTTTTATTCTTTTTTTGGTCATAATAGAAGTTGGAATTCTTTCATTTTAGGTGTTATTCATGGTGTTGGAGATAAAGGAGCCCCAATTAGTTATTAATTCCCTTATTTCCCCATGACCATATTTACATGATAAGGCCCACTTCGACTTCCCAAGGCGCTTGTATCCCACTCGATATTAAAAAAACATGCACTTAGACTCAAGTGTACTTACCCCCTAGATATTTTAATCTATCCTTATATATTATCATAGGTGAGGTCTACCATAACATGGTTCTAGAAAATGTATATATATTGAGCATATCATGTTCTCTATATATCAAAAGTTTCCTGCAGAAATTTCCACACCACTTTCGGACCAAATATCCGGCTACTCTCTTGTTGTATCCTAGTATCCCATTATTCGCATGGCATTTGAGGGAATCAAATTTCCCTGTAGACATACCTTACTCCGATTAATTCCCCACTTGAGTTTTTTAGATAAGTTATGGGTACTCTTCTCATATATTAGCTATGCTTATTGGCACTCTTCAAGGATCTTGACATCAAGAATCCTCAACAAGATCCTAAGGCACTTTCTTCCATTTGTCACTAATGGTAAAGGTCCCATGAGAAACCCCTGGTGCATAAAACCTTCTAATAGAATTCATATCCAACTTGAAACCGAAATATCCCCTAGAAAGCTCTCATTCCATGTTTCTTACATTGCGGTTAAATTGGAAAACCTCAACGACAACCATTCTTGGTGTTTTCTAGACCTATTCGTGACACCATAACCCTCTAGTAGACCAAGGATGCCCTACAGGGGTCTTCTGTTTTGGTTTATCAACACATTTTTCATGCTTGATATTAAAAAACTATTTTTACACACTAAAGCTATTGTTTCTCTCCTACAACAATGGTGAAGGAATGAGGCTATTTTTTCCCTACCATGACAATAGTTGCAGCACTCATGCCCATCCATATTGCACACAACATTTTAATGGAATTCATTTCAAATTCCTAGGAAAAACATGCCTAGCATGGCCTTGTGGCATTACATAGCATCATAAACCTTACGGATTGTAGGTTTAGTTCAATGAAATTGAGCGTTGATGGCTTCTTTTGTAGGTTTAGTTCAACGAAGTTGAGCGTTGAAGGATTGTTTTAGAGTTTAATCCCCGTGACCTAGAAAAGCCAAGATTTGGTAATTTTGAGATCTTGAAAGGTAGGTTGTGGTTGGTTTTTTTGCAGCACCACCTCCGTAGGTTGCGATGTAGCTCACTCGAGGTCTGCTATGTGGAGAAAATCCTAAACAGAGGCCGCAGGTCCCCACAATTTTTTTTATATTTTTTCTTACAGAGGGACCTTGATCGAGGTATGTAGCTCGATCGACATCTTAACTCCTCAGTCTAGGTTTTATTAAACCATCGATCAAGCATCTACTAAAACCTCGATCGAGCTTCTGCTAAACCCTCGATCGAGGTCATAACACCTCAATCGAGGGTTTAGTAGAAGCTCGATTAAGGGTTTAAGAAAACCTTGATCGAGTGTTTGTTAAACCATCGATCGAGGTGTTAAGACCTCAATCGAGTGTTTATTAAACCCTCGATAGAGGTATTAAGACCTTGATCGAGGCTTTAAAAATTGCTCAATCGAGGTACATTTTTTTGTTTTTACTGAAAGCTCCTTTCCAAAAAGTGTAACCCAGCTCCATGGATGCACCCTAAAATATAAACTAAGGTAGGGTACATGGGGTATTTGCACCTCGAGGTTCCAAAACACACTCAGATCAGTGAATCTATCTGAACAAAAGGCCATAGAAGGCTAGAGGGAGGGCATTATACCCCATCTAACCACTAGAATATTGTAAAATCCCTCAACTCTCTCCTCAAATAATGGAAACAATCTAGCATAGAGGATTTCTTCCTCTGAGGAATGAAGGCCAAAGAGAGTAAGGACCCATGAACTGAAGGGCCAGGAGGTTTTAAGAAGCGGTGACGACTAAATACTAGTGCCTCATAGCTGAAGCAAAGGCCACTAGAGCACGTAAGAAGAAATTGTAGCCATGAGACCCAGTAGTCAACCTTTAGGTGCCCAGAACACAAATCCTAAGGTTAAAAACCTCTTTAAAAGGGAATTTAGAAATGCTATTAAGCCATAGCACCCTTAAAGGAGGACCAAAGAGTCCATCCATGACCACCGTCACTGAATAGCACCCCTCATGGTCCAAACATTTGGCCTTCTCTCCCTGGGGTACACCTAAAGGTGCGTTGGGTGCAACTGAAACATAACATGGCCAATATCTAATTCATAATGAAGAGTTTGGGGGATAATTATGGATGTAAGGAATAAAAATTGATACACAATCGCTAGTGCGAAATAGATATTGGGATGTTGAAGAAGGCAGTGTGACCATAATTACACAATGTTCAAAATATGGACTTCACAAGGTTGTATTCACAACACAATACTTCTAAAGTTTAGTTGATCTTATCATTATGATTTAAATTTATAGTTACAAGTTAATTTTTTATTTATATATTAGTAAAATAAAAAAAACACACAATCCACTCTCTAAATTATTTTGGTTAAATGGACAAGATTATTATTTTTTCGATTTAAAAACATGAAAAAAATTGAATAAATATTGATTTTATGCTTATATTACTTTAATAAAAAAATACATATTTTAAACATAACTCACTTATAAAAAAATCAAAATACATATTTTAAACAATTAAATATTTACAGTACATTGAACACCAAAAACATTTCACAACTAAAACAAAAGAGATGAACATGACCACTCAAAATTACTCCTATGAAAGGAATTCTTAGAGTTTTCAAATAGAACAGAAATAGGATTATAAGATATTCATTCTTCAAAATAGATCACCTAACTAATATCCATTATTGATTCTATTTATTCAGTAAACATAAATAAGATCAGGAATTAACTTTGCTCCATAGACAAAATCTCACCTATTAGAGCACTTTCCTAATATTAAAATTTTAGAACTTTTTTTAGGCTAGAGACATGTTTTCACATCTATAAATGAAACAATGATTTTTCCTTCAACAACTAAACCTTCGGTTGGGGAAGAACACACCCAGAGAATACAATTGATACTTATTGATGTTTATTCAACACCAGTGTAACCTATTTTGGTACTTGTTCAAGTAGTACCACATTAGACAACACATTTATACATAATTTGACTTTCAAATATCCTCAAGCATATCAGAAGTCCCCTAGGAAACATGAAACCAGATTTAGAATTAATTTAATCAACCATCTTGCTACTATTGTCTTACCAAATACAACGCTTGGGAAGATTACTCTATAGTACCTAGGTAGTCGAGTGGTACAAATGAAGGCATGGTCAAGCATCCTTAGTTACTTCCCTGAGAAAATGGGTAGAGTACTATTGTTGGACACTTTCGGTACATGAAAGAGCTATATCACATAGTATTCCCTTTCATTTCCTAGTTTAAAATCCCAATATAAAAAGATGAGAGAGAGAGAGGGATTTTGGTTTCTATCTAAACCCTTATATCATTGTAATCATTTCATTGTGTTGATCCCCTTGGTACAAATATTTAATACTCCTTTCTATGGAAATATTTTCTCTAATGGATAACACTCGAGGAGGAGGGTCTTAGTTGTAGGGGGAAGACCTACGGATTTGTGTGTGTGTGTGTGTGAGAGAGAGAGAGAGAACAAATGAGGTAGTGGTGTGTTAGGGAAAGAGAGAGGAGGATTGGGGTTAGAGGTAGCAAGAGGAGGAGGAGGGGTGACTTACGGATGTGTGTGTGTGTGTGTGTGTGTGTGATAGAGAGAGAGAGAATGAGGTGGTTTTGTATTAGGGGGGTGGGGTTTAGATGTAGTCATATGATTTTGGGTGTAGGAGAGAGTGAGAGACGGGTTTAGTAAGAGTCATGGGGGGAGAGAGAGATGAGGGGGTGGGTTTTGGGAGGAAATTAGGGTGATTAGAGAGAAATGGTGGTATAGGTGTGGAGTTAGGGTGTTTTGGTTAGAGAGTGAGGGAGAGGTAATGGATAATAAGGGGGATAGAGAAAGAGTAGGAGGAAGAGAGGGTGTTAGAGGCAGGTAAGGAGGAGGGAGGGTTGCAAGAGTTAGGGGGAAGAGAGGGAGTTAGTATGACTTAGAGGGAAGAGGGGGTGGGGAGAGAGGAAGGGGGGTGTTATTTGTAGGAAGAAACACAAGGATGTGTGTGTGTGTGTGTGAGGGACAGAGCGAGGAGTGTGGGTGCTAGTGCTAGGGGGAGACATAGGGATGTGGGTGTCTGTGTGTTAGACAGAGAGAGTAGCGGCAATGTTAGTGGTATGGGAAGACCTATGGATGTGTGTGTGTGTGTGTGTTAGGTGAAGTAATATTAGGGTCTGTTAGTGGTTTTTAGGGTATCAAGGGTTGGGGGGAGGTTAGATTAATGAGGGGGTATTTAGGTGCTATAAAGGGGACATGTCAGGCAGTTTGGGGGCTTAAGAGCATATGTAATATTGGAATTTATGTGTTTTTGTTCATTAAAATGTGCATGCAATTTTTAACATGACAACTATATTATTTCGTTTGTGGATGATAACATTAAAAGGTTGGGGGGGGATAAGGGATTAGAGATACAATTATAGTGGTTGCTAAAACATTATAGGTAGAGAAATTGGGGGTATTAGGATATTGGGGGTAAGTATATCAAGGGATAAAGAGAGTTATAAATGGGGTTAGTAAGGGTGAGGGATAGGAGGGGAGGGAGAGAGAGATAGAAAGAGAGAGAGGGTGTCAGGGTTAGGTGTAGGTGGAGGAGTAGGTGAGGGAGAGAGAGTGAAAAATGGGATTAGTATGATTTAAGGGGAATCCGATGGGAGGAGAGCGAGAGAGAAACATTGGCGGGTTGTAAGGGGTTAGAGGTAAAGGTAGGGAGAGAGAGATATGAGGGGGTGTTAGTGATAGGGATATTATATTATATAATGATATATATATATATATTGATTCTCTCTCTCTCTCTCTCTCTCTCTCTCTCT
>LPNX010610089.1:127756-138187 GCA_001517045.1 Pseudotsuga menziesii
AGATAGAGGATGGGGGTTAGGTTTAGTTAGATGAGTTGAGGAGTGAGAGAGAGTGATAGAATGGGTTAGTAAGAGTTAAGGAGGAGAGGAGGGGGGAGGGGAGAGAGAGAGGTCGGCATTGGGTTTATAGGTGTGGAGTGTGGTTTTTTAGGTTAGAAATAGAGGGTGAGAGAGAGAGAGAGAGAGAGAGAGAGAGAGAGAGAGAGAGATTGAGGGATGTTAAGGGGTTAGAGGTAGAGATAGAGGTGGGGTGTTAAGAAGTTTGAGGTAGATACCAAGTGGGGTGTTCAAAGATTGGGGGTAAATGGAGAAAGGGGGAAAAGAGAGTGATATAATAGGTTAGTAAGGGTTAGGGAGAGGAGTATAGAGGAAGAGAGGGGGAATTAAGGTTAGGTGTAGGTTGATGAGTAGGGGTGTGATAGAGAGTGAGAGATCCACTATAGAAGAAGAAATGCATTGTATTTTATTAGATCATGGAAAACAATAGGAATATTGGAATTCAAAGGAAATAGTTGTGGAATAATTACTTCATCAAGGTTCTTTGAAATAATGAAACCAAATCATTAATTGAATGCATCAGAACTCCTTAACAAGGTTGCAATGTAAGGTAATATTAAAAAAGGGTTGAAAAACCAACAATAGTATAGGATTTCCTTTCCATTAACTTGCCTAGTTACTCATGAAAAAAGGAAGGATACAAAACTTTAGAGAGCCTCGTTTTCTAATGATATTCCCACCTTCAACTATGAGGGGAATTTTCTTGGAAAGACTGTTAAGTTTTTTGGGTTAGATGTAGTTACTTGTAGTTGAATAGTCGAAAAATGTGTGGTGGTGATACCAAGCCTACCTTTTTTTGAGTCTAATACTACATGCAAGAGTCATTCAACAAACTCTGAGACAAAAAGTTCTATAATTTTTGGATGTTGATTCAACCTTCCAATAATTTCCTTCTAAGTATAAGATTCAAGAATTAAATAATATTTGGTGACACTTCCAAGCTACTCATACCATTTGATCAGCCACGATATTTTTGACTCCTTTAACGAAAGATAAATTATTCCGTAGAAGGCATAATTTGATACACTTTCCAAATCTATGTTATTGGAAGAACTACATACTTCAACAAAGGAGCACTTTAAAGATGAGATAAAAGTCCCTTCCAATTTTTATCAATAAAACAAAAAAATTCAACGTACATATTTTTCAGGAAATCCTTTCAACCAACTAGATGACTAATTACATGGAGACTACCAATTGTGAGACACATTATCGATGCCAAAAAACTTCAAGTTGTTATAAAACTCTTATTTTAAAGGTAAGGATGGACTATGTGTACATTACGAGAAAAAGAATGGATACGATCACTTTGTTAGATTTTTATAAATTTAGACAGTATTATATTAGGATCTTATCTAAGAGAATAACGTGTACAACAATCAATCACAAGAGACAATAGACACAAATATTTTCCTTGAGGAAACCATAAAGGAGAAAACCCCACAACTTCCTCAGAGAAAGAAAAAGCACCAATAGTAGCAATGAAACCCAAAGACAGTAAGATGATCTCCAACAATTGTTCTCTCTCTTATCCCAGCTCCTTCTCTCTCACTTATGCACTACAACTAAGTGTGAGTGATTGTGTGATAAATAGATAGGCTCACTTTGTATTTATACTAATTCTTGACTTGACAATAACTCACTAGG
Organism: Pseudotsuga menziesii; assembly: GCA_001517045.1. Lineage (NCBI taxonomy): Eukaryota > Viridiplantae > Streptophyta > Pinopsida > Pinales > Pinaceae > Pseudotsuga > Pseudotsuga menziesii. The sequence continues at coordinate 129,461 of LPNX010610089.1, forward strand.
GCCGACTTCTCTAGCAGAGTCTAATAACCCTAAGTCCCCACAACTATGAGGACTTCAACCCTTGATCAATAAGGAGGGTTAACCTCTATGACTTTACATGACTTGTTTACATTATTGAATTTCTCGATAGGAACATCGGGGTATGACATGACTCAATTATATTACAGATACTTCCCGATAGAAACATCGGGGTACAATACATAAGATATACAAGTGAATACATTCCAAAGTTACAACTACATCAAAAATTCCTCTTAACTAGGAAGGTATTCTCTGCACACAATTCATCAAGTCTTCTTCTCTGGATCAACATCAAGTCTAGATCATCGGATCATGGGATCAACATCAAGTCTAGATCATCGGATCATGGGATCAACATCAAGTCTAGATCATCAGATCATGGGATCAACATCAAGTCTTGATCATTGGATCATCATCACTGTATCATCGGATCATCAATGGATCATCATCAAAGATGGATCATCATTAGATCATCATAAAAGTTGGATCATCACTTGATCATCATCAACATTACTGCTTTCGCTATCTCAATCAATTGGTGCTATCTCTCATTTTTTCTTGTCATAGGAAGTTCTACAGAGCCATCCCTTTTTCATGTCGGTTGTACGACTATCCTCCATGAGGTCTTCATCAATAGAGCTAGACATTTTTCATGTTGGATGCACTTCCTTTCCTTGCAAGGACTTCCCCTACATAGCTAGTCCTTTCTCATACTGGATGTAGCACCTTCCCTCTCGCAAGGATTTCCTCTACAGAGCCAGTCCTTTTTCATACTGGATGCAGCAAATTGCCTCTCATAAGGATTTACCCTACAGAACTAGTCCTTTTTCATACTGGATGCAACACCTTTCCTCTCGCAAGGATTTCCCCTACAGAGCCAGTCCTTTTTCATACTTGATGCAGCACCTTGCCTCTGCAAGGATTTCCACTACAGAGACAGCCCTTTTTCATGATGTATGTAGTACCTTGCCTATCTAAGGGTTTGCACTACATAGCCATCTCTTTTTCATGTTGGATGCAATACCTTGCCTCTGGAAGGATTTCCACTACAAAGCTAGCCCTTTTTCATGTTGGATGCAGTAATCAACACTTACATCTGACCTTGGGAGGAACCAATCCTACCACCATGCCAGAAAGGAACAACACTTATATATGACCATGGGAGGACTTGCCGACCACCATGTCATAAAGGCTTATCACTTACATCTGACCATGGAACGCCCTGCCTACCACCATGTTAGAAGGGCTCAACACTTACATCTGACAATAGGAGGCCTCACCTGCCACCATGTCGGAAGGGATCAGGGAATCATCACTACCCCTTGGAAAGAATCCCGATATGATGAACACCAAGCTTCTCCTTGAAGTACTCAAAATTCACTCTGGCTAATGGCTTGGTCAAAACATCAGCTATCTACTTGTCCGTCGCAACATACTGGAGCTTCATTGGTCCTCTCTGAACCATACCCCTGATATAGTGGTATTTGATCTTGATATTATTTGACTTGTCATGGAACAGCGGGTTCTCCGACAAATTCACACAACTTTAGTTGTCAAAATATATATGAGTAGCATCTAGCTAGAGATCAAACAAATCAGAAAGTAACTTCCTTAGCCATAATACCTCACAACTATTCGAACAAGATGCAACATACTCTGCTTTAGCTATACTCAGTGCCATGTAGGATTGCTTCCTTCTAAACCAAGAGACCACTCCCGATTCCATACTGAAGCAACACCTAGAATTTATCTTCCTATCAATTGCATTTCCTGCCTAATATAAATCCACATAACCTTCCAGGTTAATCTTCTGATTGACCTCATACTTGAGCCCATACTCAAGTGTACTCTTTAGGTACCTCAGAATATCCTTTGAAACAATCAGGTGAACATGTCTAGGATCCGTCAGGTGCTAGCTCAATGTGCTCACATCAAAGCAAATATATGGTCTCGTGTTTGTCCAATACATAAAAAACCCAATCATTTCATGATACATCATAGGATCAACCAAATCTGATGAAGCATCACTAAATAGCTTCAGGTTCAATTCCATAGTTGTGGTCATGGCCTTTTAGTCCATCATCTCGAACCTATTCAAGATCTCTACTGCATACTTCACTTGTACCAGGGAGATTCCATGTGCATTCTGGCACACCTCCATGCCTAGAAAGTAATCCATCATACCCAAGTTCTTCATTTCGAACTCGGTAGCAAGCTTTGTCTTCATATCAGAAATCAACCCATCCTCACCTATTACAAAAATACCATCTACATATAGTAGGAGTATCACTTGATTCCCTTCTTCAACCTTATAGTAAAGGTTGGAATCTGCTTTACTCTTGGTAAATCCCAAACTGGATAGGAAGCTGTCAATTATGTTGTACCATGTCCTGGGTTCCTGTTAAAAACCCTATAGGGATTTATTCAACTTACACACCTGACTTTCTCTGTCATGTGTCTAAGAACCGAGTGGCTGCTACACATACACTTCCTCTTCCACTATACCATTCAAGAAATCAGTCTTGACATCCATCTCATGTATCTTCCATCTCATCACTGTAGCCAACGAAAGTACCAATCTAATGGAAGTGTATCTAGCTACAGGTGCGAACGTCTCTTCATAATCTATTCCTTCTTTCTGGGAGAAGCCACAAGCTAGAAATATTTCTTTAGATTTCTCTATGCTTCCATCTGCAGCATGCTTGATCTTATAAATCCATTTGGAAGTTACAACAGACTTCTCCTCTGGTCTAGGGACAACATCCCAGACATTATTCTTCATGATCAACTGGTACTCCTTGATCATAGCATCCTTCCATTCTTTCTTCTCTTTGGATTCTTCATAGTTGGAAGGTTCTTTATCAATGATGTCACATAATAGTGCTACATAACTGGAGAACGACCTCATTCTTTTCCTTTCTCTATGCATTTCATCTAGAGCCCCATATCTTTTTTCACATTGGATAGCCTCTCGTACCCATGCAGGTTTCCTCTTGTGAGGATTCTTCTCCTAGGGTGGATCTACAGGTTCATGGGGTTCTTCTATTTATTGATCTTCTTCTTGAGTTGTATCGTTCATAGTTGTGTCTTGATTTCTCGGTACTTCTATTTCTTCAGGTTCTTCAGCAAGTCTTTTTCTAGATTTGTTGTAAGATGAGTCTTTGTCAAATGTTACATCCCTATTGATGTCGATATTCTTGAATCCCTAGAAGTATATTTTATAAGCCTTCGAGCTTTCACTATATCCCACGAATATACCCTTCTTCCTTGAAGGATCTAACTTTGTCCTCTTTTCTTTAAGAATGTGTATGTACACTGGACAACCAAATATTCTGAGATAACTGACTTCTAGTTTCTTTTCGGAGAAGACTTCTTCATGTGTTTTGTTCTCATGTACTCTATGTGGAATAAACTTTTGTACATACAAAACTGTTCTAGCAACTTCTTCCCATATTAGATGCATGGAAAGATCTTTATCATGAACCATTTCCCTTATAGCTTCCATGATCGTTCTATTCTTCCCTTCTACAACCCCATTCTGTTGTGGATTATATGGAGTGGTAAACTCCCTATTAATCCTTGAATCTCTACATAATTCTTTGAATTCATTTTATGTGAATTCTCTGCCATTGTCTGATTGAAACGTTTTAATATTCTTTTCTGTGTGGTTCTCGATCAAGGCTTTGAATTCCTTCAAATTGTTGAATACTTCATCTTTGTTCTTTAAGTATATCCATGTCTTCCTAGAAAAATCATCAATGAAATAAACATAGTATACATACTCGCTTAATGAAGTCGATGCAATTGGTCTGCATACATCGGAGTGAATGACTTCCAAGATTCCTTTTTCCGTGCTTTCGCTACTTGGAAATGTCTTCTTTGTGGTATTTCCTTTCGCACGTCCTTTGCAAACACCGTCATGTTTTTTTCTATATTTGTGGAAGAACTTCAACATATTTTCTTGCAAATGGTAGTGCCCTATAATGCACATGTGCAAGCCTTCTGTGCCAAAGTTCATTGAGATCTACTGATTCATGGATCAACACTTGTTCTAGTTGGCCCTTTCGCTTGTATAATCCTCCCTCTCTCTCTCCAATCACAACTGCATCATGTATGGTTTTTCCCTTTGGCCACATAAGAACTTGGCCATCTACAAATGCAACCCTCATGGCTTTTGCATTCAATACTGAGATACAGAGGAGGTTCTTCTTTAGTCCTGGTACAAACAAGACATCCTTCATTTCCATATACTTTCTAGAGTCTAACTTATAGGATGATTCACCACTACCTTTTATTGGATATTGGTAGTCATCCCCAAGTTTCACCTTATGGGGTGACGTATGTTCTCATAGTTTCATAAATGATTCTTTGAATCCTGTAATATGTTTGGAAGCCCCACTATCTATAAGCCAATCATTGTTTCCATGTGCGATAGTTCCCGTGAGAACGGAAATTAAAACATATTCTTCATCACTAGAAGAATCATCACTTTCTTGTCTGATTCTCTTTTTGGAAGGTTCATCGTCCTTTGCAACATGAGCATGATGTCTTCCCTTATAGTTCTTCTTATTTTGAGAGGCACCTTTGTTTTTGGGACATTTTCTGGAGATGTGTCCTTTCTCATCGCATGTAAAGCATTTGCTACTAGAAATATCTCTCTTAAATCTTCAAGGGTTATCTTTTTGGTGAGAGTGCTTACCTTTGTGATGATGATAATCCATTCTTATTTTCTTGGAGTGTACTGTGAGATCTTGATCTTCACTTCCAATCTTTTATTCTCGGGCTACTATTCGAGCTTCTTCTTGTGAACATTACTCCCATAGTCTACTGAAGGTGAATAGTTTTCTTCTAGATTAAATTCCTTCAATGAAAGAGTCCCGTGACCTAGAGAGACCATTCAAGGTGGTCATCATGATTTTTGCATTCTCCACTTCTTCATCCACTGCTTTAAGTTGTTCTTTGATCTGGGATACCCTTATAAAGTATGTCTGTATGGTCTCCACATTCTGGATCTTCACATTCTTCAACTGCTTCCTCAAATTCATCTTCTCGTTTTTGTTCTTTGCTTCAAATAGATTGGTGAGGGAATCAAACATTTCTTTAGGTGTCTTTAGTAACCACACCTGTGGTATGAGGTGATCCTTGATTGAATCATAAATAATCCTCTTAGCCATGAAAAATTTCTTTCTTGTGTAAGGCCTTAGCCTCATCTCCCTTTGGAAGTGGAACCTCTTCACTGATGTAAGATTCCAACTCATTTTCTTCCAGGACCAGGGAGATCCTATACTTCCAGTATCAGAAGTTATCATCTCCCTCAATATTTTCATTAATCTTGGTGTGGTGAGACATCTTAAATGACAACCTCAACTAGAAATACAAAAGATTTAGATCTTACCAATTTGAGAAGCTGAAAACTAGATCTGGAGCTGATCTTCTGCAGTGCTGGTCTTCTGGTTCCACGACAAATTAGGGTTTGACTTTCCTGGAGTTCTACCCAACCAAAAAACTTGATTTTTGTCTCTTACTTCAATTTTGAGGAGGAGAGAAATTCTAGCCTCGGCTCACTCAAAAATTCCTCTTTAGTGAAAATCCCTAATTTCCCAATGTAGTGGTGGGTCAAAAACTGAAAATGCTCAGAATCAGATTCTGCTTGGATAGAAATATGCACCCTTCAATGGAGGTTCATCCTAGCCTCCTTTTGCTGATGGATTGTTGAGACAGACCCAAAAATTAAGAATCCCTAGATTTCATAGCTGCACAGTGTCTTCTTCTCAGGTTAGCTCTAATACCATGTTAGATTTTTATCAATTTAGACAGTATTATCTTAGGATCTTATCTGAGAGAATAACATGCACAACAATCAATCACAAGAGACAATAGACACAAATATTTTCCTTGGGACAACCATAAAAGATAAAACTTCGCAACTTCCTCGAAGATAGAATAAGCACCTATAGCAATAGTAAAACCCAAAGACATAAGATGATCTCCGACAATTGTTCTCTCTCTTATCCCATCTGCTTCTCTCTCACTTATGCAATACAACTAAGTGTGAGTGACTATGTGATAAATAGAGAGGATCACTCTCTATTTATACTAATTCTTGACTTGACAATAACTCACTAGGGCTGACTTCTCTAGGAGAGTCTAATAACCTTACGGCCCTACAACTATCGGGAATTTAACCCTTGATCGATAAGGAGGGTTACCCTCTATGACTTTACATGACTTTTTTATATTATTGAATCTCTTGATAAGAACATCGGGGTGTGACATGACTGAATTACATTACAAATACTTCCCAATAGAAACATCAGGGTACAATACATGAGATATACAAGTGAATACATTCCAATGTTACAACTACATCAACACACTTTTCTAGCATCTAACCCCTTACCACCCCCCGCCTATTTCTTTGCCTCTAACCTCTTACTAGCCCTTCGCCATCTAACCCCTTACCACCCACCTCCCACACTTTTCTACCTTTAACCCCTTATCATCGTTCATTTTTTTTAACTTATAATTGAGAAATAATAAAATTATAAGGTTAGAAATCGTGCACGTGTTTTTGAAAACTACAACACATGTGCATTTTGTTTTGGCAAGATTAATATTTGAATTTAAACAAAATGCGTGCATGTTTCTTCACATTATGGTCAAACCTACGCATGTACTGGCATGGAATTCCTATGCCTATGTGTATTCTTCATACTTTGCTTCGCATTCATCATGCATGTTCCTTGGAGTACGAAAAATCATGGTTAATTGAGCATTACATTGTTTTTTCATGATGCATTTGTTTAGCCACTGGTTACAGTATGCCACGCACCATCATTTTCTATTAAATTTTAGACATGGATAGCATTTGTTCTACAGATTCCAAATATGTGATTTTAAAATATGACATATATATTTTTCTATATTTTTCTTCTGTCATGACTCCTTAAGTAAAAAAACACATTGTTAGTGTTTCTTCCATAACTCTTTCGATCTTCAAAGATTGCACCCACACTTGCGTACCATTTTCAGGAAATCCTTTCAACCAACTAGATGACTAAATACATGGAGAATACCAATTGTGAGACACATTAGCCATGCCAAAAAACTTCAAGTTGTTATAAAACTCTTATTTATCAAGGTAAGGATGGACTATGTGTACATTAGAGGAAAAACAATTACTACGATCAATGTTTAATATTTCTAAATTAATTAATAAGTTTACTCAACATGTTTCAAACTTCATCAAAATGATGTTGAATGCTTTCCTAATATGTTGCACATAAAGCAACATAAATTTCTTTCTCCCTTTTGTGGAATATTTATGTTTTGATCTCTTTGATATAAATTTTAAATATTAGTAAAAAATGTATTCTCTCATAATTAAAATTTACTAATTTTTTTTTATGTTTTATTCTATATACCAATAATGACTTAAAATTTACTAATTTTTTTTAGTTTTATTCTATATACAATAATGACTTAAACTTTATTTTAAATAAAATTAACATTTCATTATTAAACCTTAATATTTAACCTAGTTCATTCTTCACCATAATGATTCATAATCTTTAATGATTTATTCTTAATTGAATCTTTATTAATATATAATATATAGCTAATAATCATTCAACGTTTATCCTTAATCATTACACTTGCAGCTAACTCTAAATATTTTACCCATCAACACTAAACATACTCAATGCATTTACACTTGCCATTAACTCTAAAAGTTTTAGCCATCGACACTAAACATAGTCAATACTTTGATCTTTAAACCTTAGTTCTTAATATTATACCGTTCTTAATACTATACCCTTGCAATTAATTCTATAGAAATAATGCTCAATGTTATTCCTTTGACTTTGAGGTTTACTATTGTTTCCTACTATTTGTAATCCTATACTTCATCATTTTATGTTTCCGTTCAACCCATGATTCGACGCGAGGTGTGAAAGGGTGTAATCCTATTGGTTGTTTTTAATTTATATAACGCGTAATGGTGAACGACACGAGTCGACGCGAGGTGTGAAAGGGTTTAGAGAGTTTGTATATATAGCACCTGATTTTGACCAGAACCATTTGTGTTTTTTTTTAATTACATATTAACATGGGAAAGAACAAAAAGAAAATCATTTCCGGCAAAAGAATTTTCCGGGAGACCAAAGATGATGATAAAAAAATATCTGAATCCACGAAAGACAAGCAGAAGTTCGATGATAAAGAAACGGCTGGTTTGTCGGAGAAACAAACAGAAACGCAATCACAAAATAATATTCGTCAATCTGCCACCGCCACAACTACAAACATCCAGTCCAGCGTCGACAATCAGCACTTTGATGATGAAGTACCAGCAGGAGTCAAAGATAATTTTAATAAAATAGTTAAGAATTTGACAGAACAACTTGAAAATAAAGATCAGGAGTGCGCGGCCGCCGTTTCTAAATCTTTAAAAGATTTAGAGCTTGCTCAGGAAAGATTCAAAAGAGAGATTTCTGAGAGAGAAGATTATTGCGAAGCTGTGCTTTCTGAAAAAAAAAGTCTTGAAGCCACTGTTTTGAAATTGAATGAAAAAATTCAGGCGATATCCACATACTTTCAGGTAACAAGTAATGCCTGGGACTTGGAAAAGGATGAACTTACAACACAAATTGGAGCAGCAAGAAATGAGAGAGACGAGATGTTTAGTCAATATAGGGCAGAGAA
>LPNX010610089.1:154612-166859 GCA_001517045.1 Pseudotsuga menziesii
GTTGATGATTTGGCACCTGAATATATGAGATAGTTGCAGGATGATGTTATTCTTGATAGAAATGTAAGGACTTCACGAAGGGGGAATGCTGAGTACCTTCGAGTGGGGCTGAAAGGAATGCATCCTAACAAAGTGAGATGGATGGAGATTGGGAAAGTGAGGGAGTTGTACCCTCACTTACTTGCAGAATAATTCAGGCTTTTGGTGGTCCAAAAGCTCTCCAATGGGGAGGATTGATCCGGTGGTTTATTCCTCCTTAAAGATCCAATATGGTACGATGGTTCAAAGAAGCCGCGAATGGAAAAAAATCGGACCGTGAAAACACAAAAGAAATCGGAGGTCGGAAGACATCCCCTTCTCCAACATCGGAGCTTTAAAACAACAGACGCAAAAATAAAAGGATCAACGGTCAGAAGCATTTCCCCTTCCGCAACGGCGAGGCTCACAAGCCTTTCCTGTTCCGCAACATCGGGGCTTACAAGCCTTTCCTCTTCTGCAACGTCAGGGCTCATAAGCCTTTCCCCTTCCACAACGGTGGGAAGTTAAAGGACAGATCGAAAGTCGGAGCAGAATGGGAGCCGCAACGGTGGAGATATAAAGGATCGGAAGTCGGAGCAGAACGGGAGCCGCAATGGCGGAGATATAAAGGATCATAAGTCGGAGTGGAACTGGAGCTACAACATCGGAGGGATAAAGGCTTTTGGGAGCTGCAATGGCGGAAACCAAAATAATAAAACTTTCGACTCAAAACCCAAAATCCAACCGATTGAGACAGAGCTCATCGGAGTTAGTTGCTTGTCCCTCTTCCGAAATGGTGAAAGTTTAATTCACATATGTGTCCACTGCGGCACAGCACTGTTATATACATATGACATTATCACGGAGGCCAGATCCTTGGCATGGCGGGAACATTATGATGTGGTAGGATTTCATCATGTACAGCTTCTTTGTAACAGTTTGGAAAAGCTTTCTTGGCAGTTATGCTAGAGTGGGGATAACGTTGAAAGGAGATGAACAGCCTATTGGGGACCCAGAACGTCAAAACGCTTGAGGCATGATTTGGCTGAATGGCATATGGTAATAGCTGTCTGAAAGAAGGCAAATCCGTTACTTATGAGGCTTAAATAGAGGAAGATGGTGACCAGAAGGGGGCACTCAGTTCGTTGAGAACGCAGGACAACGTTTCTCTGTTATGAGAAGTTTGGAGAGTTTGATGTAAAACTATCCACATGCTTTTGAAGTTGACTATTCTGAGTTCTGACTTGGCTTCTTTTGGTTGTTGAACTCCACTTTTGTAACTTTCAGAGAGGAGGTCTTGAATACTTTACTGTTAAATGTCCAGTTTCTGTGATTGTAAAGAGTCGACTGTCTTCTCTGTTTCATTTGGCTTTTCTTTGCTTTTGAAAGCCAATTTGTATTATTCTAGAGAAGAGGTCTTACAGACTTTTGTCCTTACTGTTGAAATTGATTTGCAGATTCCAGAACCATTTGTACCATTTTAAATCCATTAATTGGATCGGTTCCCATTGGAGAGGGACCCGGAGACGTATCCCAATGGAGGGGATGAACTCCGTTATCAACTTCTGTTTTTGACTCTCTGTTTCTGTGTTTTCTTCTTGGCATCTGTTTATCATTATTGTCTTTCATTCATGTTCTGAGTATTTAATTTCTGTTAATGTTGTTCCATTAATTAACCTGTTGCACGCATTATTTTACAACAAACTTTTAATGCACTAAAGTTGAGGTCCTACGGATCAGTTACACATGGGATCACGATTGATCCTAAACGTACCCAATCCATATCAAAAATAAATTTTCCTTCAAGTAAAAAAATAATGCAATCATTTCTAGGGAAAATAAATTTTGTTAGGAGATTTATTCTTAGTTTTTCAGAGATCATTCGACGTTTTCAAAATATGGTCAATAAATATGTTGTATTTCATTGGGATAATCTTGAGAAAGAATCATTTAATTGAATCTTAGAAGCTATTTTGGAAGCCTTGAGTCTCTTAAGCCCATATTTTTCCAAAGATTTCATACTTTATACTTTTGCTTCTTATTTACCTTATGTTGCAGTACTCACTGAACATAATCAACAAAATTATGAAGTATCAATTTTCTTTTATGATTTCTCACTTTAAGGGAGGTGAATTAAACTGCCATGAGGTTGGCAAACAAGCGTTCGCTATTTTTAAAGAAGTGAACCATTTTTTTCCATATCTTTTGAAATCAAGAACCAAACTGGTAGTTCCTTTCCCTATAGTTAGAAATATGTTAGTACAAAAGAAGGTCTTGGGTGAAAAAAGAGCACCATGGATGTCAGCTCTCCAAGAGTATGACTTGTATATTAAACCTTCAACAATAGTAAAGGGACAACGATTGTGTGAACTTGTTGCTGAGGATGCCCATTTTCCAAATAATAATTCTGAGACTATCATTGAGGAAACCCTGCTGATTAGGGAAATGTATTTTTATCCTCGACCACAAGATTCTTGGTCTTCATATTTAAGAACGCTCTTAGAAACATGAACTTCTCTTGATCACCTTGAACCAAGAAAAACAATACCCTTAGATTAAAATTAGCTCCCTATTTGCTAATTGATAATACTCTCTTTAGGCAAAATTCAGAGGGTGTTTTTCTTCGTTGCTTAGACAATGATGAAACTGAGACAATCTTGACGAAACTACATTCTAGCCCTACAGGTGGCCATTTTGGAGGAGATATTAAAATAGATAAAATTCTTAGGGCTGGCTATTATTGGCCTAGCTTATTTTGATATTCTTATGCTTTTGTCAAAAAGTACCAAGAATGCCAAATTTCTATAGATAGGGTTAAGAATCCTGCCTTTCCTTTACATACGGTTACAATATAGAGGCCTTTTCAACAATGGGGTATCGATATAGTCGGTCTAGTAAAACCACCTTCTTCTCAGCAACACAAATATATTATTAACGCAACTTATTATTTTACCCGATGTGCAGAGGATGCACCTTTAAGGGTAGTGAATACCAGTCAAGTTATGTTATTTTTAGAGTCTTCTCTCATTATGCAATTTAGTGTTTCTGATTCTCTTCTTTTTTATAATGCCTCATATTTTTCATCAGTTGAATTAACTCAATTTGCATTGGATAAAGGTATAATCATTATGTATTCAGGGAATTATCATCCTAGCGGTAATGGTCTAGCTGAATAAATGAGTAAAAAATTATTTAATATTCTTACAAGGACCATTCCAAACCATCATCGTGATTGGAATACAACACTATTCAATTCACTATGGGTGGATAGAGTCACTCATAAATCCCCAATTGATAATTCACCTTTCTTCCTGATCTATGGTACAAAAGTTATCCTACCTCCTAACTTATTTTTACCTTGTCTGCAAATTTCGCAATCTATTCATGACGAAGAATTTCCAGTTATAGATAAGAGAATTAATACTATGTTGAAATTAGAAGAATATAGAGATAAGGATAAGCAACATTTTGTTAAAAACCAACAAATTGTTAAGTCATGGTTTGATCAATCTTCAAGTTCTAATAGAAAATTTCAGGTGGGTGATTTATTGCTTCAATGGAATCAAGATCATGAGTATAAAGGGGGAACAAACTAAAATCCAACATCTTTGGTTAGGTTCATTTGTCATTGCTGAAAAGTTAGGTCCTAACACTTTCCGTTTGCAAACCTTAGAAGGTCAGTCTGAAACATTCCCGATCAATGGATTGATTTTGAAAAAATATTTCTGCTGATTTCATCAGACTTTGAATCTGTATATATTTTTGTACATAATCTTGTTCATTTTGTTAACAATTGTACATATTTTTCTTTTCTTGTTTTCAATCAATCTTATGTGAATAACTTTTAATTTCAGAATCAATTTCATGTACATATTGGTTGTTATACTTCATCATTTTTTTATCTTTCTATATCAATAAGATCATTGTAATTTTTTTATTTTCATCTACATTCGAATTTTATTTGATCCATCTGTGAATATTCCTAAAATTCATTTCAGAATTGGCTGATCCCTTTTGTCAAAAAATCATGATCTTTCAATTCTTTGTACATAGTTTTGTCAATATTTTCTGTATATAGTTACAAATAAAAAATTAAAAAAATCATCATCATTTTTGTACATATTTCTTTTAAGAAGGTATTTTTAAATAAATAAACCCTTAGGCTTAGATCCAGATTAGTTCTCTTCTATAATTAATTATTAAAATTGTTAAAGAGTGGCTTTAGAATCTTTGATTGTGAAGGTACTCTCAATTAAGGAAGAGTTAATGATCATACTCGAAGTTTAGGAAGCATTTTCAAAATTGAGTATTTAGCAGCTATTAATATTTATAATTTTATATGTAATCAATTCTCATTATCATTAAATATTTGATTATATACTCTTCAAGATATTAAATCATTAAATATTTGATTATATACTCTTCAAGATATTAAATTACAGCTTGTTAAATAGTTCTTTGCATCAAATTAAAATAAATTAAAATGCATTCTAAACTGGTTTTATTAGTTTCATTTAGACTTTTTGACAAAGTATTCATTATTATTTTTTATGTTAAAATTCATATGGTTAGGGTTGATGGATTAGTTCAAACATTCCATTTTAATCTTAATAGATTATTTTAACATAAAAAACTTTATCATTTAAATACTATGTTAGTTTATTTGTAAATAAATAAAATCTTAAGGCCATATTTAGATGGATAATCTGACTTCATTCTTGTACCTAGAAATTGTTTACCCAACTATTTATCCTTTACTCAAGTTATTTAATTTTCCATAAATATCTTAATGATTTAATTTAGGAAACAAGACAAGGTGCTTACCATTAATTAAATTTTTTATTATACTTTGATTGGGTTATCGATTTGTTTCATTTTATATAATATAACCCTTGAAAATATGTTAAAACATTTCAATCTTTTGAAAATTATGTCTATGTTTTTGTAAATAAATAAAACTTTAGGTCTAGAAATAAATAAACAATCTCATTCTTATCGTTGAGGTATGCCTTAACCTTAATCGTTCATCATGTAAAAATGAAATCATATGAACTCGCTATCTATCATGGTTTGGTTAAGTAGACTAATCAATATCTTGGACATTTGTTAACTTAACAGGAAAATAGTGTCAGATCAAAATATTTTGCAACCTTTCTCTTATGAATAACTAATAGGGTCATAATCTATTTTCGTCTCATCCTTATTTTTCAAACTACGAAATCATTCAATTATTTTGGTTGTTTAAGTTTTAAATGCATAAGGATTGATCATTGATTATTTTCAATTAGTTCCCATGACAATTCAGCGTGTTGCGATTGCATGGCGTTCAAAACTATGGTTGATGGTATTATGTTTAGGGTTTTAATTCTCATTACACATGAACTGAGCCATGATTTGATGTTCAACACAATGTTGTTCACATGGAATCCAGTACTATCTATATTCATGCAGTCATTCATCCCAAACCCTAATCAGAGTTTTTCTAGCGCAAAGATGGCACCGCTTAATCCCTTTAAGGTATCCGGTCTCGAACTAATAGAATCGAACCCATAAGCAACTACACTGTTTGAAAAAATAGGTTGGGGTTAATTTTTCAAATATTTTAGTGGCCATCATGTAGAAATAACCAGACAATTTTCCATGTCTTTAAATAATGATGTAGCTCAAGTTGGGAGTTTTCAACTAGTTTTAAACGAAGATATTATTTCTAAAGCTACCAAGCTTCCCCAAACTGGTGAATGATGGTTTAAGGGACAAAGGTTCAATAGGAAACAATGTGAATTATCCCTTTTACCATTACGCGAGGGTTCATATCTCAAAAATTGTGTTTCTGTTAATTTTTTGAAACCACGGTGGAGAGCCTTCTTTGATATTTTAATCATGTATGTTTCGTGTGATGATTGATATTCTCATGTTCATTATTACCATTTATGGTTGTTAATGGCTTTGAATGGTTGAAAACTCAATATTCCTTTCTTTTTGCTTCACAGTTTGAAAAGAATGGTACATACTGTACAAAATACGATAGGAGATGTGGAAAGAAGTTTATTTCATCATGGCCTCCTAAAAATTTTGTTTTAGCACCAGTTAAGTCTTTTTGGTAGATCCTGGGATGAATTCTTAGAGGAAAATAATTTTGGGTTAACTCGGTATTGGCTGACTCTACGTCCCAAGAACCATAGAAAATGTACAAAGGTCCCCTTATGTTTGGAGTCGGGTCCGATCTAAGAAGTGTCCAATAGCCTAGATTGGATGCACATGTAGATGATAGTATGGAACATACAGTTGCAGTAGAACCTCTTCCTTTAAATTTTGAAACCCCTTTGGTTTCGGCTTCACTTGGAGAACTTCATACTTTATGTGTAGATGAGGAAAAAAGTTGAAGAAGATAAACAAATAAAAATTGAAATCCAACTTCACATTAGACTTGTCAAATATCCCTATTGCAAAATTAGGTTCACGTAGAATTACAAGGATTATGATATATTCTACTTCAATAACACCTCTATAGATCCAAGACTCTTCATTAATCTAAATCTTGAGTGAATAAGAAGATTATTGTTTGATGGATTTATCTTCATAGGAGCATGACGATAAAATGGATAATCCTGTAGCATCTCCAAATGATGGTTTTTATGGAGGTCAATCACCTGTTATGCAAAACGATACATAGATAAAAAGAATATCTTCATTTACTAATGATTCTTCATCAGAAAAGACACTAAGAAGCACCATGAAGACCATAAAATTAAAAAAACAAATCATCCAATTGAAAAATAAATTGGAAAAGTCCAAGTCAAATTCAGTTGTTTTGAAAGATGAAGGACAAATACTGAGAAGTGAGTTAATATCATGGGTGAATCGATGGTGGGATTTAAAAGTGAAGAAATATAAGTTGAAAGATGTAAAGACATCGTTTATTTCTTCTAACAAAAAGTTTATGAAGCGTAAAGAGCAATATAAAATTGAAGATGTAAAGTTAAGTGCTAAACTATGAAAGGCAAGAAGAAGAGTTAGTTTGCAAAACAAAACTTGACACTTACTCTGTTTTTCAGTTATGCTTGTATATTCCTCTTTTTTACAAGTAATAGAATACCTTAATTAGCACACCTAGAATGGATGGTTGCTCGTTCTTGGTACCAATTCACTACATTGGTTAACATATCACATTATATGGATTCCACTTATATTTCAGGTTAAAAATGCATCATAGGGGGATGTAATGAAATGTACCCTAGGAAGCACCTAGGGAGGATAAATAATGTAATATTATGTACCTAGGGAGGTACCAAAGGGGAGATTGAATTGTACAAGTATGGATTGTGCCAATGATTGGCTCATTATGTACCTCATATTGAACCATGGGAGTCTCTTTAAAGGAAGCACATTATACTATTTATGGTAGATACTTTAGAAATTAGAAGACTCTATCATTGTCTTTTTAATATTCCCATGGAATTTTTAAATTCTTTATCATATATGATGATGACGATGATGATGAAGAGGGTGATGATGATGATGACGATGATGATGAAGAGGGTGATGATGATGATGATGAAGATGATGATAATGATGTTGATGACAATGATGAAGATGATGATGATGAGGAAGATGAAAAATATGCTGATGTATATGACAAAGATGATGATGATGATGATGAAGACGACGATGATGTTTAATATGGTTATGATGATGATGATGATGATGATGATTATGTTGGTGATGAAGATGAACATGGTGATGATGATGATGAAAATGGTGATGATGATGACGACGATGATGATGATGACGACGACGATGATGAATATGATGATCATGATGACGATGATGATGGAGATGATATTGATGATAATGATGAAGACGATGATGATGAAGATGATGTTGATGATGAAGATGAGGATGATGATGATGATGATGACGATGGCAACGATGATGATTATGGTGATGCTGATGCTGATGCTGATGACGATGAGGATGAGGATGTTGATGATGATGAGGATGATGGCGATGATGATGGACATGATGATGATGATGAAGATGATAATAAGGATGAGGATGATGATGAGTATGATGATGATGATGATGATGATGATAAATATGATGATGGTGATGATGATGTCAGTGATGATGATGATGGTGGTGGTGGTGATGATGATGACGATGAGGATGATGATGAGAATGATGGTGGTGATGATTATGGTGATGATGATGATGAAGATGACGATGTTGATGATGACGATGATGTTGATGGTGAGGATGACAATGACAATCATGATGATAAAGATGATGATGACAACGATGGTTTAAACATAACAAAATAGATGTAAACATAATACATTATGAAACAATATATTCTCATGAAATATTACCTCTGAGAATCCAAAATTGCTACAATGTCATTTAGATTTTTCATCCTCGTCATCCTCGAAGTCATCCTCATCATATTCACTGTCATCCCCTTCATCTTCATCCTCATCATTGACATCATCATCACCATCATTTCATGGATTTGTACATGGAAAGGACTACCATGTACATAAAAGAGGTGTAGTGAATGAAAGTGCATTTCACGGATTTGTACATAATGGGAATTTTTAACAATGCATTCATTCACATTCATATAAAATGTCATTGATTCGGCATGACGACGATGATGATGACGACGATGATGATGATGATGATGATGATGATGATGGCGATGATGATGATGATGATGATGCTAATGATGATGATGGTGATGACAATGTTGATGATGATGATGATGATGATGATGGTGACGATGAGGATGATGAGGATGATGAGGATGATGATGAGGATGAGGATGATGGTGGTGATGATGATGATGGTGGTGGTGGTGGTGATGGTGACAATGACTACGTTCTTCTACATTGGTAGGGTCAGTGAATTTTTGTTGCTTGTCATGGACATGGTCTTCTTCATGGGTTATGTAGGAAGGCCAAGTCGAACCAATGAATCACATGGATTAACAACTATGTATTCTTCTCCTACATTTTTAGGGTCATTGAGTTTTGTTTCTTTTTATGTCCATGGTATTCTTCATGGGAAGTGGACGAAGGTAAAGCCCCAAACCCATAGATTGAATCCTAGAGCCCATGGACTCAAATTACAATAAATGTTTTGTTCTAGGATTATTTTCGTTATGAAATCTATGGCCTATAAATGTTATTTGATCCCCTAGGTTTGTGTTTTCACACTTTGATGTGTTAATGAATTATTATGAATTTAATTACAATGGTGATGGTGATGATGATGATGATGACAAAGATGATAAAGACAGTGACATGCTCTTTGTCTCTTGAAATCCAATGACCGTTACTATGATGGTGATGACGAAGATGGTGATGACGACGATGATGAAGATAATGATGATGATGTTGACGACGATGATGAGGATGATGATGAATCCGATGATGATGAATATGATGAAGATGTTGATGTTGATGACGAAGATTATGAAGATGATAATGATGATTAAGGTTGTGATGATGATGATGATGATGACCATGATGAATATGGTTATCATGATGACGAAGGTAAAGCACCAATGAGCGTTACTATGATTACCTTTTATGTTTTTTCCCTCGATAATCATCGTTATAGTGACACACTATGTGATTTCATCATTATTCCAATGAACTATTATGATCACTAGTTATAGCGACACATTCTTAAACTTAACCAAATATTTCTTATCCCAACTAAAACCATTTAGTTCCTTCCATATTTGCATTGTATAAGGGGGGGAGAAGGACAAAAGAATATCAGTTTCACTAGACGTCTCATATACAAAACATCTCCCTGGGAGATTATAATTCATTGTTCAGAATATGTCCTAGGTCAAAACTTTGCTGCTAAGTAAAAACCACATGAAAATATACATTTTTTGGGACACTTGAACCTCCAAACTACTATGCACTTCCATTGATGGTTTTCAAGATCTTATAGGAGGCATAGAGATTCATATCCATCCATGGGAGTGTAGTCTCTAATAGAACTAAAAGAACATATTAAGGAATCCTCATAACCTATAATCCTAGCATGACTAGCTTTGAGTTCCCCACAAATTATTCCCATATGAAAACATCCTCCCATCTAAATCCCATTTCTTTAGAGGAATTCCATTCTTGTCTTGTGAGGTTGGAAAGCTAGGGGGAGATTGGATCCCAATACGTAGTACAATGACTTCAAATTTTTGATACAGTAGTAATAGCTTATATATTTACTTGATACCAATGTACTAGGATTTTATTCCTTTCCTAAAATATTAAATCCTTCATCTTGAAACAACCATGATAAACATTTTCAAGAAAATAATTAAAACTAAATAATCCAATATTATATTGATCATACTTTTTCACTAATCATGCACTCCAATATTTACAAGACCAGGATTTTTGTAGTACTCTAATACCATGTTAAAAATATAAATATGGGATAAATATTGCAAACATGATTAGAAACAAACTAAACAATATTATTAGTTATCTAGCGGTATAACTTCTCACACGATTCTTTGATGGTAGGAAATAAAAGTATCACTCATGTATAAGATATGATTTTATTCTATATTAAGCCTTATATTCTAACATAACAAATCATGCCCTAAATTAAGGATTTACAACGCTTCTAAGGATACCTCAATTGTATTATTGTTTCCATATTTAGTAGTATTGCCGTTGACCTCTTACCCTAATAGGACCAATTTTTTTTAGAGTTTTCTTATTATTCTTACAGATATAATAACACTTAATAAAGGGATATTTTGGAACTTTTATGGGCCTAACATTTCCATCTCCCCTATAGTTCTCAAATTGGTGTTTCTGAAACTCAATTTGGTTTCAAAAACCATATAAATTTCCATGTGATATGTAGATTATCTTATAACTACAGTAAGAAAAAGGTGGTGTAAACATTAGATATATGGCCATGACTTTGAGATCTCTTTTTACATATAATTATTTATCAATTATCATTAAATAGGTACACACCAATCCCTCTATAAAATCCAATTTCATAGCAACTATTAAACAACCCTTGGTGACTTTGTATTCTCGCAAGTACATACAAAACTCACATACCTACACTTAACAACCTATTTAAGGAGTCCCAAAATAAACCTATAGATAGCCAAAAAAAGAAGATAATTTCTTCATTTTTTTCTTTCCAAACTCCATATAATGATAAAATAAATCATGAGAGAAAAATACATATCAGTTGGAAATATCCTAGTGTTTGTCTACAAAGATCGGTACATACGCTGCAATTTTGTATGCTTGTTTAGATTGAAGATCTTTACTGCCTAGATTCTACTATATCCCACCTAAAAACATATGTTGTGTGCCTAATATAGAATGTGAATAACTTGTGAACTATCAAGACAAAATCTAAAATTATGGTCGTCTTTAGTGTAATAGGAATTACACTTTTACATTCCAAATGCACTTTTCCGATTTGGTGAAACACATTAAAATGACATAATGAAAAATATTATTCTCTATAGGACAAATAAAGTACTAAAAAAAACAGGTTTGTGTAATAGTCAATTATTATCATTAGTACAACACCCTTGAGGAGTTCCCATACAAAAGCACAATATAGGTCCCATGGGACTTAATGACATGTGTACCTATGTCTATAAACATATAGATATATTGTTTACCAAGTGAAAGTAAGGGTGAAAAGGATACATGCAAATAATCCAATTTTTTCCATACAAATAATGTAAATAAACCTTCATGATACTTTCATCGCTATAGCAACGTTATTGAACCAACTAGGGATTACTAATTGTGACAATATAGATCAATTTGTTTTCTTTTTCAAGATTTTTTTTAACCAAAATATTGTATACATAAAGCTACATGGGTGGTAGGGAAGCCTATAAGATTTTTAAAGAAATTGATACTAGTGGGGATCAATTATATTCGTTCTTTCCTTATTAGATTACAAAATTCAATTCTTGTATTATTGTATAAACATCAACTTAATGGAACAACTAGTTGTCTATAAACGTGTTCGGAATTGTTTTTCATTATTACTAACAAAAAGAAATAGAATCTATTTTATTTAGTATTGTATAAACATCCATTTAACCCTTCAATTACTGTTGAAATTGAACCTAGTGATAGAACAATTACACTCACAACAATTATCAATTGTACATGCAAAATCACTCACAAAAGAGACTGAATATGGAGCTGAACACTAA
>LPNX010610089.1:167603-178802 GCA_001517045.1 Pseudotsuga menziesii
ATCTTATCTTCACTCATGCTTCACAGCATGATCAAAAATCCCCAGCAGTATTTTGAGATTGCTAAAGGTCTTCTCACAAAATTCTTTGGTGAAGATATCAGCTACTTATTTTGAAGATGAATAGAAGAGTAGGTGAATGGTGCCATCATGCACAAGCTCTCTGGTGTAGTGCATATGGATCTCAATGTGTTTGGTTCTCTGCTTCTAAACTGGATCATTGCAGATTCGAATGATACTCTGATTATCAAAGTAGATGGTATTTGAGTACTCTGATTCGAAACCACACTCTCCATGTAACCCCTGAAACCATAAACATTGAGTTGTTGCATTGACAACTCCTCTGTACTCTGCTTCTGTAGATGAGAGTGCAATGTCACTCTGTTTCTTGCTTGACCAGCTGATTGGCCCTTTTGCAAGCATCAACACATATCCTGATGTGGGATTTATGTCTGTGCTATCACCTTCCCAATTACTATCAGTAAACCCAATCAAATCAAGATCAGATTTAGCTTTATAGAATATCCCATGTGTCCTTGTTCCCTGAACAAAGCTAAGGATCCTTTTGGCTGCTTTCCAATGGATCTCATGAGGCTGATCCATGTATATAGAAGCCACACTTACTGCATAATAAATATCAGGTCTATTATGTGTAAGATACAACAAACATCCTATCAATTGCCTATACAGTGTATTGTTTACCATAGGTGAAGAATCAGCTTCTTCAAGCTTCACTCCTGAAAGGAAAGGAGTCTTGCTTGGCTTGCAATCCTTCATTCTGAATTTGTTCAGCAAATCCAAGGCATACTTGGACTGGTGCACCATGATTTCAGCTTTGGTTTGAGCAATCTCAAGCCCCAAGAATTGGCTTAAGAGCCCCAAATCTGTCATGGAGAAGGCTTGGTTCATTGCACCCTTCAAGGAAGCAATCTCATCCTTTGAGCTTCCTGTAATGAGAAGGTCATCAAAATATAACACAATTATCATTAATGAACTATTAATCAACTTAAAATAGACATTTGGATCTGATTTACATCGAACAAAATTCAGTGATAGCAGAAATCTATCAATCTTGGCATACCAAGCCCTGGGGGATTGCTTTAGCCCATACAATGAATTTCTTAGCCTGCACACAAGAGATGGGTTAGTAGAAAATAATTGAGGCTGCTGCATGTATATCTATTTAGTGATATCTCCATTTAGGAAGGCATGCTTTACATCCATGTGATGTACCTCCCATTGCTTTGAAGCTGCAATGGCTAAGGCTAGCCTAATGGAGTCCATCTTTGCCACTGGTGCAAAGGTCTCATTGTAATCTATGCCATGAACTTGTGAGTAGCCCTTATCTACCAATATGGTCTTTTACTTCAGAGGTGAACCATCAGCAGCAAATTTTATCTTGTACACCCACTTACACTGAACTAGCTTCCTCCCTCGGGGAAGATCAACCAGCTCCCAAGTGTTGCTCTTCTGGAGTGAGTTGAACTCTTCCTTCATGGCTGATTTTCATATTGGATCTCCTGCTGCATCTTAATATGTCTGAGGATCTGATCCCACCATCAGATAGAATTTCTCAGCAAACATAGGATCCTTCATGCACAGAGCACTCTCCAATTGAGATCTAGTCCTCCTAGGGTCATTAGGATTCCCAACTAGCTCTCCTGCTGCATGAATGGTATTGGCTGCCCATTTTGTCCTTGTAGGGCTGTTAGGATCTGAAATAAACTCATCACTATATGACATATTAGAATCATCATGTTCAACAATCTCTTGACTTATTTTCAGAGGTTCTGGTCGTGAAGAGGCTTCTCCAACTTCCACTACTGCTAGGGGTTCTTCTTGAAACTGAACACACCTTTCAATGAAGGATTTTTTTGTGCTCAAATTTATTATCTTGTAATGTTTTGAATATTTAGAGTACCCAACAAATAGACACTCTTGGCTTTGGGGCTGTAAAGCCTTTCTCTTTTCTGTTGGAATTCTAGCCCAAGCCCTTGAGCCAAAAATCCTGAAATGGGTCACATCTGGCTTGTGCCCACTCCATGCTTCGAAAGGAGTCATAACATCAAGATTTTTTGAGGCACCCTATTCTGGATAGAGGCTACACATTTTATAGCTTCGGCCTAGTACTTTGGTGGCAAATTTTTGGCCTCCATCATGAATGTTGCCATCTCCTTTAGTGATCTGTTCTTCCTCTCAGTAACACCATTCTGCTGTGGTGTGTAAGGGATAGAATGCTGCATCTGAATACCTACATCTGCACAATATTGAATAAACTCAGACTTGACATACTCACCACCATTGTCATATCTGAGGACCTTGAGTTTCCTCCCAGACTGGTTTTCAACCAAAGCCTTAAAGACTTTGAAGAGGCCAAAAACTTCAGATTTGTGTTTCAGGAAGTAAACCGAGCAATACCTGGAAAAGTCATCTAAGAAAGTCAATTCATATTTGGCTTGACTCATGGAAATATGAGGGAATGGGCCAGAAACATCACTATGGATCAACTTGAGGGGTGCAGAGGTTCTCTCATGACTAGCTCTCTCAAATTTATGCTCTGGGTGTTTTCCTAGGATACAACCTTGGCAGACTTCTTTGGAAAATTTTATCTTGGGTAACCCTATGACCATCTCTTTTCCACTAAGATCAGAAAGATACTTGTAATTTAGGTGTCCAAATATTTCATGCCAAATATTGCTTTCCTCATTAGCATGAATCAGAAGAGCAGAGGGGTTTGAGTTGGGTAGGAAGTGTGAGAACATGTATACCTTCTAAGTATGATTTGCAACTCCTTTTGCAATGAATTTACCACTTGAGATCTCTATGATATCAACTTCATCAGGGGAGAATATGAACTTCTTTGGAGACCCAGTGTGAGTCATCAGATACACTGATAAGAGGTTAGAGGAAAGACCAAGAACATACAACACATTGCTGAACTGACCATGATCAATATCAATCCTCCCTTTGCCCAATCAGTGAGAGAGTCATCTCCCAGTACTATTGGTGGACCTTTCAACATGTCAAGTGAGGTGAATGCATCCTTGGTCAAAACCATGTGTCTTGAAGCTCCAGAATCAATGATGAAACTAGGTGAGCTTGATGTGCCAGCAACCAATGCATGAACTCTCTCTCTGTCTTCTGAACTTGATCCTCCTTCTCTCTTGTTTGGAAGGGAGATGCCATTCTTCCCCAGGAGTTGGGTCAGCATGTATATTTGTTTTTTCATGTAGGAGCTCTCAGTATTATTTCCCTTACTGTAGTATGCGGACTTGCTCATTTCTCCTTTGTTTTTCTTCTTCTGGTAGTTCTTCTTGGAACCTTGTGGCTCCTCCGGAGACTTGTTCTTGTCTCTCTTTTGCTCAAGTGGATTTTTAGCTTTCCTTTTTCTTTTTGAATCCACCCTCGAATCTCTAGCAACTAGAGCCTGGTATTTGGATGGTTTGATGGTGCCCATCATCACCAGCTTGTCTTGTTCTTGTGTGAGAGATTCCATGAAATCTGCAAGGCTAGGCATCTTCCGGGTTCGAGCTGTCAACTTTGTGGCATAGAAGGTTGAAACAAACACTCAATAGTCAGGACCAAGCTTTGAGAGTATGGCCAAGACCAGCTGATCATCCTTCTTTTCGATCCCACATTGTTTTAGCTACAAAACAAGTGCTTTGAACTTGGAGAAATAGAGTTGCAGGGATTCAAAGCTATTTGGACTCAGGGAGATCAGTTCATTTTTTATTTGATGTCCCCTCATATCATCTGTCTTTCTAAAAAGATTAGTAAGCTTCTCCCATACTTCATTCGGTGATGTCAATCCATCAAGATGGAAAAGGAGGTCTCTGGAAATACTCAGACATAAGAGACCATAGGCCATCCCTCCTGTTGTGCCATTTTATCTTCTCTGCAGCTGTATTGGGCTTTCCTTATGTTGCCATAGTCACCCTATAGAGGCCTTTCGCTCTCAATAGTATCTCCATCTCTGCTTTCCATTCAAAGAAGTTGAAGGGAGTCAAGATGATCTTCTGAGATTGATCCATAGCTCAGAAATTGTCCCGGCTGTCAGTAGAAGGCTCCTAGTCACTAATGTCGAACCTGCAAAACAAATTTGAAGAAGAGAAATCGATCTACAAAGGATCTGATACCATGTGGAAATTGAACCCAGTGATAGAACAATTACATTCACAACAATTATCAATTGTACATGCAAAATCACTCACAAAAGAGACTGAATATGGAGCCGAACACTAAACTGTATTAAATTAGTGTAAAATATCCAACCCTGTAACAACATAGGCTGCTGCAATAAATAATTACATAAGGGATTCGAATGCATGGGGAGGCAATTCGAATCTAGTCAAAAGCAGGCTTACTAAAATTAAGCAAATCCCCCATATGTGCATAAAGTAGTTTCCAAAACAGTTAAGGAGCTCACAAGTTGGAAAAAGAACTTAGGCAAGCTAAAAGGTAAGGGAAGGACAACTCATACATTCTTTTCATAGGAGAAAATAGTGGAGGATGTGGAGGACAAAAAACTAGTTAACCTCACCTAGTCAAACTTTCCCAATTGCCTTAAAGCACTGAAAAAGCAGGCAATAAAGCAGAAAAAGAAGAAGGGCACTTAGGAGGCCAGGAATAAAGCAGAATTGATTCCTTGAGGTTTCCCAAGCACTCCATGAGTCAAAATTAACATGTTTTACCACTATGGATGTGTAGATGACAACTTGCATAAGGTCGAATCATGAAACTAGGCAAATAAGACAAAAATGATTAATTTAATGTCTAAGGTAGCTAACTATGGGTTGATTATTCTAACACTTATTTCGTTTATAATTCCTTATCCTTAACACATGAATGATTTTTTTCATTGAAAAAATAACATTGAAGAATAAAAGGGGAAATAATTTGTAACAAATGTTTTTGTATCACATCCTTACCACTTAGGCTATCCCTATTCATTAAGTCACTCTTGTTGACTTGCCATCTTTGATGATGTAGTATATCTCATTTCTTCTCAAGTTGGACTTCATATCGTTACATTCACTTCTTTTGTTAGACAGCCTTATACCAATGTCTTTATTGGTTTCCTCCTAGGATGTCTCTAGATTCCAATATCCATTTGGACATGATGTATTTCCATTTCTATCATCTCTATTTTTATTGAGAAGATAGAACTCCAGGGTATCCTTGACCATAGTAGGATGTATTTGTATTAGTTTATTCATAACTTTCACATTGGAATTTCCCTTTTTCTTAGCCTTGTACATGTCATCTTCAACTTAAATAATCACCAAAGCATGATAGAGAAAGCACTACATATTCATCCATTTGAGGGAAAATGCTCATTTTCTTAATTCATTTCATTTGTAGAGCATGCTTCAAGATACAATACTTCATTTATTAGTTATAAATGGTATCCTAAGGTATCTATAATGAACTCTCTTTTTTTTCTAAGGAAAATGCTACTTATTGAAAGAAATTTAACATGTTCCATCAACGATAGTTGGAGGTTATAATGATGACATCAATGAATATGGATTTCATGGTTCTATCACACATACAATTAAGTGTGAGACTACCATGTTGAATATATGTGCATAGTTAGCCTTGAGTGTGAAAATACATGCACTACAAGTGTGCCTTGGTATACAAAATAACCTTTATTTGCTATTAGGCCATGACGACTATGAGACCCAAATGTCTAACATATACAATCAGTATATGAATGATTTTTGTAACTATCCCAGTCTTTGGTTTCATTAGGGACACAACCTACCCTTATTTCCAAAAGTGATTTGAGCTCAAATCAATAAGAGTTTGGCTTGAAAAACTAGCGGTACTTAAATTCAATGTTACTTACTACACATAAATGAACTAGTATGGCTACATTCTCTCCCTTCTCAAGGTTTGTAATCTCAAACCCATTATATATATTAACATTACTAGTGACTGAATTAATGGTATCCTAGTCCCTATTTATGCATTTTTCAATATGTTTATCTTCATGGTTCTCTTTTACTCTGAGCGGACAATATTATAGCTATTATGGCCTTGAGTTTATTTATGACAGGGTGGTCCTATTGGATATTCATGTTTATGATTATGATATCTTATGCATATAGTCACAATGATTGCATTCTCATTGAAATACACATAAAAAATAAATCCATATATGCACAACAAGGTTTATATCATGTGGAGGAAGAGATTTAGGAAAGTGATATTGGGAGTCGATATTTCTAGCCTCTTTTACATTATCTATGGAAGGATATTGATTAAATATTAATTCACTAATTAGAGGTATTAGGTCTTTACTATACGAGTAACATTTTTAAATATTGAAATATGAAACAATAAATGCACCTTAAGATTTTTAAATGCCCATACTTTTTACATTTTGCGCCTGTTATCTCTATGGTTGTTTTTTCATTTTTATCCTAGGGTTTTATAGTTGTTTGTTTATGTTGAGTTCATTTCTTTTGTTTATGTTGAGTTCATTTCTTTAATTTTACCTTATTTTATACCTTTGAGTGACATAATTTTTTATATTTTTTATTGTGATTTCCTTTGAAGGCTCAAATCATTTATTATTTAAAGTTATGAATCTATATCAATAGCAAGAGGTTTTATTATAAATTGGATTTTATAAACTGGCACCATTCCTTAAAAGTATTTCATTTATGGTTTTATTCATGAATATCATTTGTTGTGAAAAAATAAGACAATGAAACGATGGTATATGGATGTATGTAAACACATGATAAATTTTACAGGCTCGGTACTATGATTTAAAAGCATCTTTATTATTTCTTAAATCAGTCTTGTCTAAATAATAATTTTTTACATCGTGTCACTCATCTACTTTCACAAATGTTCTTCATATGAAATCGAGGAATTTGGTGTAATGAGTAATGGTACCAATGTTGACATTGTTGACAGTTGACAGTAATATTCTATATTTCCCTAAAACTGGTCATATTACTGTTCTCAAATTCCATTAGCTCTGTGAAGTTTATATTTTGAAGAGTTTGTAGAATGCCAAGAATAACAATGGAAGAAGATTAAGAAACTGTGGTGAAAAGAAGATGGGGAGGCCTAATTTGCAGACTCAAACCCGATAACACACAATGGATACTCCAATTTCCAAGTTCATCCTAGTTGATGAAAAATGCTGGATGGTTTGCTTTCTGTGAAAATTTGCAGGGTTATCATTCACAGGTAACTATGGCATTCATAAAAAATTATAAATATGGAATGGTTCAGCTCAAGAGTTTAAAGATCATGGTGAATGAAGAGTCTATTGCAGAAGCAATAGGGGTTCTAGCACAAGGAGAAAGATGGTTTAAGCAGCAGGATTTTCAAGGAAATTACAGTGAGTTATTAATGCCATGGTTTGAAAAATTAGACTAGAATAATGGTATTCATGTGAGCAAGATAAAACGTAACTTGCAAATTCCTTTGGAAATGGTTCAAAATTATATTACATGTGAAGGTCGATATGACAGGGTTTTCAAATGCCATTTAAGGTTGTTGATGCACCTTAATGGAAGGTTAAATCTCAATCTCCCATTTTATCTATTGAAGAGCTTGAAAAATATGGTTATGTGGGTTCAATCCCATCGAGAGCATACTGCTCGTTCTATATACCATCAGGGTCTAATAAAATTGTTGCTGATTTCACAAATGCATAGAGAAGGACGAACTTGGGAAAGTTTGCTGTTAGAGTTAGGGTTTGAATAAAGGACCAAAGAAAAGGGAAAAAGGGTAACATAATACTTGAACAAGAAAACGATAAATCATGAAGAACAAGTTGAGTATGTTACAACAGAAGGTAAGGATTTTGTAGAAGAACCAAATTAGAATAATTTGTTTCCTAAAGTTTCAGTTACAGATGAAAACCATGAAACATTAAGTATGATGTTAAAGAATATAACTTCAAAGAATGAAGCATGAGTTCATCTTTTGAAATCAGTAAGCATTGGTGTCAAGACTAGGACTAGGTTAAGAAGTAAATTGCAGGAAGAAATGGAATTGGTGCATCAAGACTATGAAGAAATTGTGATGATAAATGATTCTTTCAGCAAAGAAACTGTACACACATCCAAAGGTCAATATTGTTTAGATAATGACAATTTCATTGATGTTCAAGGAGTTGTAGTGTAACGAAACCAGAATTATTTGTGTAAAAATGGAAAGAATGAATTAAATTTTTTGCCTTTTCCATAATCAAAAGGAAAACCATGTTAAAATTATTCAGAGTGTATAATCTTATAATAGAATTTATACTAATCAACACCATGGTGGAAATATTGGTTACTATCTTTTAAATTTCAGTTTGTAGATTTCTGCGGTAAGATAAGTTGTTGCAGGGTTTTTCCGGACAATCCGCAGTAGACATTTTTAGGCCGACGTTTCGATTCTGAATCTGGAACCATCATCAGGACGAAACGTCAACCTAAATATTTCTATTGCAGATTGTCTAGAAAAACTTTTAAATTCTTTAATTTCACATCAAAAACCCATTTCCATGTCCTGCCTTTTGTTTTTATCAACAATAAATGGTCATAACAATTATGAGTAACAACTCCATTAAGGCGTGTGTTAAGGTGATACCAACAATCCAAATCTTACCTTACAAATTTCGACATTACTTACTTATGACTCATTTAGTAATGTTTCATACTGGATAGTAAACACTTCAAGAGACTATTTATTAATTCCATAAGGTCATGTCTATATCTTAGTGCATTCAAACCTTGTTTTCCATACATGTAATTGTGCATCAAGAAAAAACCTGTGAATTTTTTTTGCGTTGTTACTACAACATGGGTCAATCATGTTAGTGGCATATTTCACATGGCATTCCAATAATCATGTCTAATTGAATTCGATAGTGTCAAACTACACGCATTGTAAAACCAATCATTTTACCATTTACAAAATATTCAACCATTCATCTATTAGTGGTTTGGTTGGAAACTGCAATAGTTTTCATCATCATAATGCATTTAAAACAATACTATGTGCAGACCAAAAAATTGTTATAATAATTTTTCTTGATTATCTCCTACAATAGCAAAAATCCATTAACAAGGTTGTAGATCAACATCACATGTACACAAAACAATGTCAGGAAAATAAAACATTTAGACACATGAAAAGGAGATAGACAAAAATGTGCGTGGTTCACCCCAACCTTGGGGTTACGTCCACCAAAAGGTGTCACATGCCTATGACATTCATTTCATTAAAAGGTTACAATCCGCAATGGAAATGTTTCCATCATTTTCTATTGAACCCCACCGGGTCCCACTTAGGGAGTATTTCTTCGGAATTCAATCCATAAAGATTTTATATGGAACATTATACCGCTGCATATTTATCTTCTCTAGAGGTAAATGCGACAATGTACATGAAATGATATATATATAGACATAATTCTTATATATTCATACAACATTATAAATAGTATCTCTTTTCTATGAAGATTTATAGTACCTTAAATATCAACATCTCTCTCCAAATCATATGTATTACGTATAAAAAACATTTATAACTTCGAAGCATAGAAAAAAGGGCTTATGAAAAACAAAATATATACTATAGTAACAAGGCTTCCCCTTCTCATCTTGTTCATATTCATTGTAAGAGTTCTCTATACTAATACAAACAAGTCCTGCTTAGCATTTACAGTCAATAAATTTTCTCTTCTAACATTGTTCTTCATTCTTCAAATTTGAACAGATGCAAGTACTTTAAAATGGCATTTAGAGCATGCTGTCATTCTGAAAAATTGAAATATCAGAGAATATGGATTGATGGATATGACCTTCAAAACAATTCTGAACCATTTTTCAAGAAGCTCCTATTTTACAAAGGGCAATAGCGATTTTTAGCCTAAATTATGATTTATGATTTCACCTTACTTAAGATCTAAACCCTTACATAAAGAGCAATGGACAGAATTAAAATTCTAAATTCAGCCAGCTAATTTTCTGCTCAAAACAATCTATCAAACTCGATTGATGGATATGACCTTGAAAACAATTCTGAACCATTTTCCAAGAAGCTCCTATTTCAGATATGGCAATAGCAGTTTCTAGCCTAAATTTCTTATTTATTGATTTCACCTTACTTATGATCTAAACCCTTACATAATGAGCAATTGATAGAATTAAACGAAGCTAATTTTCTGCTCAAAACAATCTATCAAATTCTAATTTATTATTTCACCTTACTTATGATCTAAACCCTTACGTAAAGAGAAATGGACAGAATTAAAATGCTGAATTCAGGCAGCTAATTTTCTACTCAAAACAATCTATCAAATTCTGATTTACTATTTCACATTACTTATGATCTAAACCCTTACGTAAAGAGAAATGGACAGAATTAAAATGCTGAATTCAGGCAGCTAATTTTCTACTCAAAACAATCTATCAAATTCTGATTTACTATTTCACATTACTTATGATCTAAACCCTTACATAAAGAGCAATGGACAGAATTAAAATGTTAAATTCAGGCGTCTAATTTTCTGCTGAAAACAATCTATCAAATTCTGATTTATTATTTCACATTACTTATGATCTAAACCCTTACGTAAAGGGAAACGGACAGAATTAAAATGTTGAATTCAGGAAGCTAATTTTCTGCTCAAAACAATCTATCAAATTCTGATTTATTATTTCACCTTACTTATGATCTAAACTGTTACGTAAAGAGCAACAAACAGAATTAAAATGCTGAATTCAGGCAACTAATTTTCTGCTCAAAACAATCTATCAAACTCGATTGATGGATATGACCTTGAAAACAATTCTGAACCATTTTCCAAGAAGCTCCTATTTCAGACACAAGCTAAAGCAAATCGCACAATATAAAGAAAATTGCAGCTGGAGTTTTTGTTCAAGAGTTTACCATGAGCGTTTCCTGAAGAGGATATCGTGTATCTCGCTTCAACCAGAGCTCCCAGAGCTGAAATTCTTATTCTCAACAATGCTACCCCCTTTTTCTAGTCTCCACACCAAATCAATCTAAGCATGTCACGTAATATTCTTACACTTTCCCTCTCTCTCAAGTGTGTTGAAATATTGTAACTTCGAAGAATAATCTTTATGTATCTTTTGTGGTCCCCGATGGTCCAACCGGGAGAACCACTTGTATTACATTGTACCCCGATGCTCCTAATCGGAAGAACTAATAAGAGTC
>LPNX010610101.1:0-26473 GCA_001517045.1 Pseudotsuga menziesii
AACGTATTTAGATTAGTCTTTGTTTCAGTTTATCTTTATTTAATTCATACACATCATTGAACTGCTACTAAGGATTCCAGATTCCTTAGTAGGTGCTCATTCGTACAAGCTAGGGTGAAAACCCTAGCTACACTTATGGGAAAAACTATGGGCCGAGATAAAAGAATGGGCGTACATCGACAAGAAACCTACCCAACCTACAGAGAAAATACAACACAGTTCCATTGTAAATTATGTCAATGCGCCGCTCATGGCCAGATTCGGTGGCACAAAATAAACAGCAGTCAAGTTTGTCATAAGCCACTACCACAATGGCCAATTTTACTTCGACGAACCGATCAACATCTCTAGGGAAGTCATTTCCAAATTAACAGGGCTAACAAACAAAGGAGACCCAGTACTAGTCGGTATAAAAGAAGGACTGGTCAAAGAATTAACAGGGTCAGCATCGAGAAAAAACTCAAAAGGACTAATGATTGGTCACATAACACATAGAACGCCACTGATTGTGGCCAAAATCATAGCTATTACACTCACAATGGCAGGTCATGGAAGCAACCTCAAACTAGATATGTTGGAAGCAGTAGACACCATTGCAACCAACGGAAATATATACCGATGGGTTGAGTATGTCGTAGACATGATCAAAAACATCTGTGAGAAATGCCAAGAAACAGGAGGAATTATCAGATTCCCATCCCTTATCTTATGGATAGTAATGTTTGCTATATGCCCTGAAGGAGACAAAAAATTTCAAGAACCGACAAAATTCCATATGTGGAGATTCAAAGCATTCTCCCAGAAAGGAACAATGAAGGAGCTTGCGAATGGGAACGTGCTGTTGGAAAACTGGCTCCAGCAGCTAAAAGTCTGTACAACTAGATGGAGGGTGCCTCAGAACATCTGACAATGTCTACCTAAAAAGGCCCACATTCAGCTAGAGCTCGACCATACAGCGGTGTGGTACATGCAAGGAACCAAATAAAATGCAAAGACCCTCGACTATTATCCGTCAGTCGAATCGATCTTTCAAGAACTATCTCGACAGGAAGGAACAAAGATACCAATACCAGCAAAAGCAAAGGAAATGGACTTATCAATAGAGGAACCATTGACATACCAAGAGAAGGAGGAGGATTACAAACTTAATCTATACATCAGTACCTTTGTGTTGGAGGAGGCACCGGTCGAAGGCACTAGTTGACTACAGATCATAATCAAGCCTCCGATGGCACAAAGGGAAGAAACACATGCAGAACATCAGATAACCAATCTGGCTGAAGAAAATCTCATCCCGACTCAAAGACCAATGGAAGGGATAGAAACCAAAAATCCAGAGTATGCTATCACTAAAGAGATTATCACCAAATTGTCGAAGGAGATAGCAGCTGGAAGAAAAAGGGAAAGAACACAACAACAGCCACAAGAGAAAGGTAAGCACAATCTTATCATTCCAGAGTCCTTAGATGATGACAAGGAACTGGCAGCTACGGCCCTCGACATAATAGAAGATGCCGCAGCAAACAAAGTGCCAGTCGAAACCCAATTTCAGAAATTTGTGGAGGCAAGGGCACAGCAAGGTCGACCAAAGAAAGCGAAAATCACACACACTTAGATGCCTAAAAATGTTGTATATCTTGTGTCTACACCCCCACCTCTGTCTCTAGCAAAAATAACAGAAGAGCTAGTACCAGAACAGATTTTAATAAACCCACACGACTTATGCAAAAGTGCTATGTCGAAGACTATGAAGGAAAAGTTCGACCAGGACAAAGACCTCTTGGCTTACATTGAAAAATTGCCTGAGATATTCACCAAGGTGCAGAATCTCTCTACCAAAGCACCTATTTTTGAAGTCGGAGGATCCCGACTACCAGTTTCCCAACCTGGCCAAGTACTCCAGAGGCCAAAGACGGTGGTAATAATCAACTCGACATTCGAAAGGAACCCCGACAAAGAAGCTGAAGTTATCGCACGTCGGGTCACATCCATCACTCCGACCGACCCTGAACCCCAACCACTAGGTGTTGAACCGATCGGAGGTGAGGAAGAAGAAAATATGGGGGACATAAATCAAGAAATTGACCAACTGTTCTCCGACCTGGACTCACCTCCTCAGATCGAAAATCCACCACTCGAACACACTTCCACCAACCCAATCACACCCGACCATTCACCAACACCATCACCACCACCCCCTAACTCAGAACCCTTAACAAATGTAGGAACCTGGTCCAGTCTATGATACCAGGACCGATAGAGGTCGACACCGACAAACCGCTAGAAAGAGCTTATCAGCTATTTGAAAGCACGGTGTCGGTGCTCCAAGCACAAATTCAAGACACCAAAGAGGAACAGAAATAAGAAACCATTCGGCTACTGATGGAGAAACAAACAGCCTTTTCAGAAGCCTACAAAGTGTTGCAAGATCACATGGAGGAGTCTGTTATCACAGAAGAAGTACTGCAAGACTAGCCTGCTTACTATGGGCAAGTCTATTAGCAAACTAGGCAGACCTGACAAGAGATCCAAGCACTCAAGAAGAGGAAAAGTACTGACGAAGCACTCAGAATCACAATTGAAGATCTGATAGTGCTTGAAATAGCTAAACTGTAGAAGCTCGAACGAGAAGCACATCAATGGGTGCATCAATCCATCCCAAAATTAGAAAAAGTAGACATCATCTACTTGCAAATGAAATGACTCATAGAGATAGCAGAGGAAAAGAACCAATTTATGGGTCCCGACATGGGAAAAATAACTGAAATTCCCATTCAATAGAAAATGTCGATCTTATCAAGTCTGACTACACTAACCATTGACATACAGAAAATATTGCAGAGTTGGACATATTTCCAACATCACCTTGTAGTGACAGCCCTAGCAATTGTCGAATTCTGCGTACAGAAAAGACCGACCATTAGATTTCATAGCCCATGAAGATCAAAGCACAAAATAATGACTACTTAGATAGACAAGGAAATTTTGGTACCTCCCTGTTTCTTCAGGACGAAGAAGTGTTTTGTTCATGGGGGAGATGTTGGAGGAGCAAGTCCGTATGTCAACTTGAACGATAACTGACTTAGTCGATCAACCGACTAAGTTGGTCAGCCAACTAATTAGAGATTAGGTTGGCCACCTAAGGTCGTGTCAGTTGAGTAAACTGATAGGTAGTTATTTTGTAACTATTTGTAAATCGTATAATTAGGTTGTTGAGCCAGATGAGAACTCGGTTCAATTCTCTGCATTGTATGGACCCTCTCATGTTAATATAATCTGTTATTTTATCTATTGTTCTTATCTCTTGTCTCTGTTATGTATGTATGTCTTAGTATGTATTATTGGTAACCTTATGTGATCTGTGAGATTACAACACACAAATAAGACACTACTTAACTTATCCATCATGGTGATTATAACAACAATGTATGGTTAACACATAGGTTATCTATCAATAGTGCGACTCGTGCATAAGAAAACTTATTCATAAGCAAAGACATAAACACTTAATCACAATAAACATTCATGTGACTTAAGCACACTCATCATATACATCTATATGCACTCAAATACATTCATGTGACATAAACACATTCATCATCTACTCAATGACACAGTATTTAACGTGGAAACCCATTCGAGAAAAACCACAAAGGTGCTTTTCATCTGGCATGATAAATATATGGTGCCTTCGGTCTGTGCACTAGGCTGCAGACTCTGTTTTATATATTATTCTCTTATCTATACATACTTCTCTCTCCTCTCATTCTTTTTGGTCTTATGTCGCTCTATCTTCTCCTAGTTTAATCTACTATTGATCCACACACAGCCCGGATCAACTACTCTTATCTATACTTCTGCACACTTAGCTGCAGATTACTCAACTCTTCTTACAGACATAAAAACAACGAACTGAATGAGTAAGTAACCAAGAAAGTAAGCAACTAGACAAGTAAAACCAGTAAC
Source organism: Pseudotsuga menziesii (assembly GCA_001517045.1). Classification (NCBI taxonomy): domain Eukaryota; kingdom Viridiplantae; phylum Streptophyta; class Pinopsida; order Pinales; family Pinaceae; genus Pseudotsuga; species Pseudotsuga menziesii. The sequence goes on from LPNX010610101.1 coordinate 3,967, forward strand.
CCACACACATCCTGGGTTCTTCATTCTTATAGACTCTTACATGTCGCTATCAGCCGACTTCATTCAGTTAGCCTATAGGTTGTCATCCTATTCTAGTGACATTTTCCAGTAGGCATTAATGACCCAAATTATAAAGATGTTTTTATTCCTTACAGCACTGTTGGCTGGATTTTCTGACTAAGGAGGACTAAGGAGAACTAACCCATACAAGGCGCTTACTTCAGCCCTCGGTATGTTTGGTATGGCTAATTCTCATGGGAACAAAGGCCCCGCTGCCTTTGTGGGTTTTCTCGCAAGAATTGAGAGTCTCACAATCAAATATAAAAAATGAAACTAAATTAATTTTTAAAAAAAACACAAAAATACTCATATTTAGCAGCTACTAAATGGCACAGATTTAGCAGCTACCAAAACTGTAGCTTTCCATGAAACAAAACTAAAAATAAATTAAAACGAAATATTAACTAATCTATTTTTATTCTATGATATCTTGCGAGGGAGCAAGTTTAAAAGAAGAATTTATGATGCATAAAATGAAAGTTTTATAGCTAATTTATTTAAAACAAGGTTAAATAAAAAGCCATTTAAATAAGAACACCAATTTTTATTAAAGACAAACAATAAAAAATACAATTATCATTAATCTATAATAAAAATGTTTATGCAATCATAAATTGTAATCATTCCAAACAATCAACATAAAAATCCAAACACAAAAATGAATTAAGATTCTTAATTCATAATCAGATATGCAGAATAAAACCTTACATAACATCATTGATCAAAATTGACTGTGAGAAAATGATTGCAAAGTATTCTTTTGCTTTTGATTATAACTCCATAAAAAATTACAAAGTATCATCAACAACCAAGAAATAATGTGTTGGGAAGAAAGGCCTTCTTATTTCCTGTACAATAAAAATATTGCAAGAAAATTTCAAAATGAAAAGAATGAAACTATTTTCATTCTAGAGAGAATTTCCCCTTCATGGTAGTGTCTCCCATTCCTTCTACAAACAAAATTATTACAAAATAGAAAACAGAATAAAGAAAACAAAGTTTCTCTTGTTCTATCGAGACTTCCCCCTCTTTCAGAATCGATCTTCTGCCATTTATAGACTGATTGGGAATCTATCTCCATCCCTAAATTGCAGGTACAACAATAAAAGATTCGAATCTCAATCTTTCTCCTCCTTCAACTGGTGAAATGATCAACAATTCATGGCAAGTCTGATGTGCTAGCATCCCTAGACAGACTTAAAGATCCTTTGTTATTTAACAACCTTTCCCCATGTGCACAATTCCACTTAGCATTTTAGTAATTTCACTGCATATTTCTGGGTGTAGTTGTTATTATGTACAACAACTTTGGGAATCCCTCCTAGGCTTCAATCGACTTGGAATAATACATACAGTATGGTGATGACAAACACCTCTCTTTACAGATCTGTATATAACCTCCAGACTCTACAACACCCCTTTAATTGGCGAGCATCTTCTCCTTAATTTTCTTGGATAAGTATGTCTTCACATTTGAAATAACTTCTTCATCAAACCTGCATGTTCAAAATAAAACCCAGATCCATACTGAATTTGTTGACGAGTTCAATGTTTACATTCTTGTGGGGGAATTCAGACGGTCATCGGCAATATCACTTGGCAAGTTGGAGAACTGTTTCTGTCCCTTATGAATTTGGTGGTTGGGATATAAATAATTTGGAATGGTTTGGGATCTCTCTCAGACTGAAGATTTTTTGGCATATTCTAATGGGTAATGCTATTTGGAGCTGAATCATTACACAAATATTTAAAAAATAGACCCTTGGAGGACTGAATCAGAGCTCAGAATTTCACTGTCATTGGCACTTCATATTTTTGGAATGGTTTTATTAGAATTCTGTCTTGGATGGAAGGTGGGAGATGGAAGAAAAATCCATTTGGGTGTCAATCCTATAGCAGGTCGTGATGCTTCATTTTCTCTCCCGGAGGACCTAAGGGATTATCTAGCAGACTATGGGATTACATACCTCACGCAGTCTTAGAAACAAGATGGTTTTCCACATGGTTACAATGGTTGGTACTCAGCTACTGATTTTGACTTGGAGGGTAATTGGGATGATCTCTGGATGACCCTCACGCAGTCTTAGAAACAGGATGGTTTTCCACATGGTTACAATGGTTGGTACTCAGCTACTGATTTTGACTTGGAGGGTAATTGGGATGATCTCTGGATGACCCTTGTCAAAGGACTATCTCATGGTGGTATTAAGATAAGAAACTCTGAAGAATCTCTTCTATGGATGTATGATAAGAAATTTGTGTTAGATTTTTATCATTTAAGCAATATGATCTAGGATCTTATCTGAGAGAATAACATGCACAGAAAAAATCACAAGAGACAAGAGACACAAAGAATTTTCCTTGGGGAAACCATAAAGGAGAAAACCCCGCAACTTCCTCAGAGATAGAATGAACACCAATGGCAACAGTAAAACCCAAAAACATAAAGAAGATCTCCAACAGCTTTTCGCTCTCTCTCACTTGAGAGAGCTTCTCCTCTCTCACTCATGCGCCCCAGTGAGTGAGTGTGTGTGTGATAAATAGAGAGTCTTAGTCTCTATTTATATTCTTTCGTTCACTTAATATTTGGCTATGTTATGTAGGCTTGAGTAATCCTAACTCAGTTATGTATGCTCGAGTAACCACAACTGGGGTACTGATGACCTGACTTACATTAACTCACCTAGAGCCGACTTCTCCAGGAGAGTCTAATAACCCTAGTGCCCCACAGCTATGGGGACTTTAACCCTTGATCAATAAGGAGGGTTACCCTCTATGACTTTACATTACTTGTGTACATTATTGATTCTCCCAATAGGAACATCGAGGTATGACATGACTCAATTATATTACTGATACTTCCCGATAGGAACATCGGGGTACAATACATAAGATATATATGTGAATACATTCCAAAGTTACAAATACATCAACACTCCCTCTTAACTAGGAAGGTATTCTCTTGGCACAATTCATCAGCACAAGTATTCTTCTCTGGATCATCACTGGATCATCACTGGATCAACATCAAGTCTGGATCATCACTGGATCAACATCAAGTCTAGATCATCACTTGATCTGGATCATCACTGCCAGATCATCATCAAGTCTGGATCATCACTGAATCATCATCATTAATTCTTCTGCCATCTCGATCAACTGGTGCTATCTCTCAATTCTTCTCGTCATAGGAAGTTCTACAGAGCTAGCCCTTTTTCATGTTGGTTTTAGGCCTTACCTCCATGTAGGTCTTCATCTTCTTCAGCACTTATATCTGACCCAGTCAGAAAGGCCCACCTAGCACTTACATCTGACCATGAGAGGAACACATCCACCATCATGTCAGAAAGGCACGCCCAGCACTCACATCTGACCATGGAACGAACACATCCACCACCATGTAAAAAAGGCCCAGCACTCACATCCATTGGCATGATAGGACACACCATCTATCATCCAAGGAAAGGCTCGGCACTTACATCTACTAGAATAGCAGGACACACCATCTACTATCCAGAGAAAGGAACAACACTTATATCTGACCCAATCAGAAAGGCTCAGCACTTACATCCTCTGGCATAGTAGGACACACCATCTACTATCCAAGGAAGGGCTCGGCACTTATATCTACTGGCATGGTAGGACACACTATCTACCATCCAGAGAAAGGCTCTACACTTACATCCGTCAGCATGATAGGACACATCATCTATCATTCGGGGAAAGGATCTGCACTTACATCCGTCAGCATGATAGGACACACCATCTATCATCCAGGGAAAGGCTTTGCACTTACATATGATCATGTGGGAGCCAATCCCATAGTCATATCAAAATGGCTCTGCACTTACANCACTTACATCCGTCGGCATGATAGGACACACCATCTATCATCCAGGGAAAGGCTTTGCACTTACATATGATCATGTGGGAGCCAATCCCATAGTCATATCAAAATGGCTCTGCACTTACATCTGATCATGTGGGAGCCAATCCCATAGTCATATCAGAATGGCTCTATACTTGCATCTGATCATGTAAGGAACCAATCCTATCACCATGTCAAAAGGGCTCATGGACTCATCACTTCCCCTTGGAAGGAACCTCAATCTGTAGAACACCAAGCTTCTCCCTGAAGTACTCAAAATTCACTCTGGACATTTTTAGCATAGAATCATATCAGGGTTGATTACGTCTAAGGATAACCTACGAGCTTCTCCAAGACTGATTACATTCAAGGACAACCTACAGGACCATTTACATCTAAGCCACCTATGAGCTTCACCAAGATTTTATGCTCAAACAACTTGTCTTCACCGACTATGCCAGAAATCCCTCTTTCGAGATATATCGATCTGAATCACATACTACAGCTTCACTGCTCCTCTCTCGGTTGTTCTCAATGCCATGCAGGAATCCATCCTGCTAAACCAAGAGATCACTCATGATATCATATTGAAGCAACACCTCGAAGTGCTCTTCGTATAATGGCACTGCCTGCCCAATCCGAATCCACATAACCCTCCAGGTTAATGTTCTGGTTTGCCTCATACTGGAGCCCATAATAAATTATACCCTTCAGGTACCTCACTGCATGCTTTGCAACCATCAGGTGAACATGTCTCAATGTGTTCACAACAAAGAAAATATCTGGTCTCGTATTCGTCAGGTACATCAAGGAACAAGTCATCTGATGATACATCGTAGCATCAACCGAATCTGATGAAGCATCACTCAATAGCTTTAGGTTCGATGCCATAGGTGTGGTCATGGCCTTGCAGTCCATCATCCTGAACCTCTTCAGGATCTCTACTGCATACTTCCCTTAACCTAGGGAGATTCCATCTGCATTCTGCCACACCTCCATGCCCAGAAAGTAGTGCATCATATCCAAGTCCTTCATCTTGAACTCGGCAGCAAGTCTCCTTCTTGAAAATTTAATGAGTTCATCTTTTCTGTCAGGAACGATCTATCGACATATAACAGGAGCATCACTGGTCTTCCACCTTCAACCTTGAAGTACAAGTTGGAATCCGCTTTACTCTTAGTAAAGCCTAGAGTCATCAGTAATCTGTCCATCCTGTCGTACCATGTCGAACCTCAAGATCTTCTGCAGTCACTCCCTCTGAAGTGGAGCACCATTCTCCCTCTGTCTTTCATACTCTATGCATTGAAACATTTTGTACTGGAGTGACAAGTAGTTTCCTCTACTACTAATATTCTATGTATCCATCTAGGGTCACTGGATACCAATATCCTCTATCTTGAACCTTTTCAAAAGTTCTTCTTGCACCCATCTATGAGCTTGTCATCCTCTATTAATCTTTCATCTTCAACCTTGTAGCAAAGGTTAAGATCTTTATCACTCTAAGTGATCTTCAAGCTCCTCATGTATGTGTTATCCCATGGGTGTCTTTTGAGCTCATACAAGGCCTTCTTTAATTTGTACACATTATTCTGCCTGTCATGTGTCTTAACTTCCAATGGTTGCAAATGTCTCTTCATAGTTTATGCCTTCTTTCCATGAGAATCCTCACGCTACGAATCTTGTCTTGTATCCCACGATGTTTCCATCTACTACATGATGGAACTACAAACTTGCCTTCATGTCTCGATACTAGACATCATTCTTCTTGAGTTGGTACTCTCCTTCCCTTTCTTCTTGGCTACTTCTTCATAGCTGGAATGCTCTGCATCAATGATGTCTCTCAACAGTGTCACATAATTGCACTGTGTCTGAGATTTCTTCTTTCTTTGAAAGTATGATCATATTATTCTTCATCTTGGATTCTTTCTTGAACTATCGTCACTTGTTCTTTGGAACAAGTCTCATCCTTCTTTTCTTGTAGGTGATTGTACAAGATATTTCCTACAAGTCAAATGCATCAAGTGTATGGTTAGAAACATTTCATAATGGTAAATTCTTATGCATAAAGATATAATCATGCAACTATTTTAGCCAATACAACATTCATCCATATCTCGAGGAAACTTTCTAGATGCCTTCCATCTCTACCAGGACAACATTGAGATTGTGCACTAATCCAATATGTTAGCAAAGAGGTTTCATTCTAGATAAGTAGCAATGGAGAGTTGTATAGCACCATGAGCTACTTACCCATCACATGCATATTAGTAGTATTAATGCAAACATTCTATCATGCATAATACATCAACTGAATATAAACAAATGCATAACAAAACAATATCATGAAATGACAATTGAATATGTATCTTTATTTGTTTTGTGGGTAGACTCCTTCTTGAGCTTTCAGCTTCATCATCTTCTTCATTCATCATTTCTTATCCAAATGCTAAGATGGATAAGAGGCTCTTCAAGAGTTGAGTCATTCATATTCCTCATCGCTTGAGGGATCTTCTTTGGATGGTGAGAGCTTTATCTTTAGTTTCTCCCATATTCTCTTCTCTTATTATGAGTCAAGCTTCTTCTTCTTCCCAGAGTCTGCTAAAAGTAATCACTTCCTTCTTGAACACATTCATCGAATGAATAAATCCCATGATCCTGGGAGGCCATTCAAGGTAACTTCTGTGTTCTCCACTTCTTCTTCTATTGCTTCAAGTTGTTCTTTGATTTGAGAGACCCTTGTAAATTATGACTACATGGTCTCTGCATTCTGTATCTTCACATTCTTCAACTGTTTTCTCAAAGTCATCTTCCAATTTATGTTCTTCCCTTCAAATAGCTTGGTCAAGGAATCAAATATCTCTTTCGGTGTCTTTAGGGAAGACACTTGTGGTATAAGGTAATCCATGATTGAATCAGCAATGATATTCTTGGCCTTGACCAAGATCTTCTTGTGTAAGGCTTTTAGCCTCATCTCCCTCTGGAGCCGAAACCTCCCTACTTGTGTAGGTGTCCAATTCATTTCCTTCAAGAACTAGTGATATCTTATACTTCCATGCTTGGAATTTGTTAGCCTCACCAAGCTTGTCATCAAGCTAGTGTGATTATTCATTTTGAAATGAGAACCTCAGCTGTAAATAACAAAAGATTAGATCTTACCGATTTGAGGTGTCCATCCTAGTTCCGGAGATGGTTGATCTAGGGTTTGTCAAATAAACCCTAATTTTCAAAACTTGGAATTTTTCAGATTTGATTGGATAGAAATATATAACTCTTCAAGGCGATCTTTCCAATGTACTCCTTTTCCGAAAATAGTGGAGGGAAGCTCCCGGAACAGGAAGCCCTAGTTTACCAATTTCTACTACAGAAATGCCTGATATTGTTTATGCAGTATCTCTGAAAGTAATGCTCCTCTATGTCTAAAAAATCACACGGAGATATCCTTGTTTTTCCTCTTTCCAATTACAAAATTTTGAGAAAACTTGGATTCACTAATTAAGCCTTATGATTGTTTTCCCAAGGTGACATGTTTTAGGACTATTCAGCATAGCAAAGTTGTACGGATTACCACGTGTCACTGTTTCATCTTCGAGGATGAAACTTTTACCAAATAAAGTACAGTCCGTGCCCTTTCTGGAAAAGCTTGAGAAATTTTATTTGGACCTTTTTAGCCCAAGATATAGTAATTCTCCCCAAATGTCCTGTTTGGGGAGGAATCCTCGGAGAGGCTTGAACCCTAACTTGGAGGAATCATATCTCCTAGAATATAGCGAATATGAGGCTGAAACTTGGATACATTGTACATCAAGAATTTATATTCGATCTGTGAAAGTTTCGGCACCTGATATTTCTCCAATATTGAGATATAGTGAATCTACCAAAACTATCAGTTTCAGTATTATAGGGTTTTTCAGGCCTGAGGTCAAACTAGGTTTGACTTTCCCGGAGTTTCACCCAACCAAAAATATCGACCGAGATCTATAAACTTCGATTTTGATGAGTAGAGAAATCCTATGTTGGGCTCACTCAAAAATTCCTCTTTTGTAAAAATCTCTAATTTCCCGCACCAAAAACTAAAAATGCTCGGAATCAAATTCCGCTTCAATAGAAAGATGTACCCTTCAATGGAGAGTCAGCCTAGCCTTCTTTTGCTAATGGACTGTGGAGAGAGAACCAAAAAGTAAGAAGCCCTAAATTGTGCAGCTGCACAATGTCTTATTCTTAGTTTAGCTCTGATACCATGTTATATTTTTATCATTTAAGCAATATGATCTAGGATCTTATCTAAGAGACTAACATGCACAGCAAAAATCACAAGAGACAAGAAACACAAAGAATTTTCCTCAGGGAAACCATAACGGAGAAAACCTTGCAACTTCCTCAGAGATAGAATGAGAACCAATGGCAGTAGTAAAACCTGAAAACATAAATATGATCTCCAACAACTTTTCTCTCTCTCTCACTTGAGAGAGCTTCTCCTCTCTCACTCATGCGCCCTAGTGAGTGTGTGTGTGATAAATAGAGAGTCTCGGTATCTATTTATATTCTTTTGTTCACTTAATATTTGACTCTGTTATGTAGGCTGAAGTAATCTTAAGTCAGTTATGTAGGCTTGAGTAACCACAACTAGGGTACTGATGACCTGACTTACATTAACTCACCTAGGGCCGACTTCTCTAGGAGAGTCTAATAACCCTAGTGCCCCACAACTACAGGGACTTTAACCCTTGATCAATAAGGAGGGTTACCCTCTATGAATTTACATGACTTGTGTACATTATTGATTCTCCCAATAGGAACATCGGGGTATGACATGACTCAATTACATTGCTGATACTTCCCAATAGGAACATCGGGCTACAATACATAAGATATACACATGAATACATTCTGAAGTTACAAATACATCAACAATCTAGCTTAGTTTCGGCAAAAAAAAGCATATGAACTCATTGTGTCTGATTTTTTGCCTCAACCTTCAGAAAATATTCTCTTTAAGGTTTGGAAATTCAATATCCCGGAGAAACTCAAGTGCTTTACTTGGCTAGCTTATAATAAGAAAATCAATACCTGGGACAACCTGTATAAGAGGGGTTGGATTGGTCCCAACCGATGTAGCCTATGCAATTCATATGTTGAATCTATTGATCATTTATTTGTTTATTGTTCATTCACGCAAAAGGTTTTACACAGTTTAGAAAGTTTCTTCAATGTGTAGTTGGTTTGGTCAGATTTGACACTCTCATGGAACCTCATCAGCTAGTTCTCCAAGGATGTGGATCTTCTATATTTGCCTATTTTTTTCATTTGGAATCTCTGGAATACCAGAAACAGCTACATATTTGAGAACATAGAACCAAATATTTCTAGACTCTGCCATAGGATTATGTTAGAGGTCTCTATTCACCAAGTACCTCATATTAAAAGGACTAAAGTCAGAAATATTGGACCTCCTCCAAATAAATTGTTTCCTATGGCTTTCATTGATGGAGTTGTAGCTGATTCAACTAGAGGTGCGGGTGTGTGTATCTGGATTAATGAACAAAATTATTTCTCCAATATATTAGGCTGTGGATACAACACTAACAAAAGAGCTAAGCTACTGGCACTCTGGGCATTACTGTACATTACCAAAGACATTGGATTACCATATTTACATGTATTTGGCAATTCCTCTGTGATTATAAATTGGGCAAAGGGAGAATCCACTCTTGCCATGGTGAACTTAGAAGCTTGGTGCAACAACACCAAAAAGCTTATATCTTCGTTCACTTATGTGGATTTCAGCCATGTCTATAGGGAATATAATAAAAGGGCAGATACATTATCCAAGGGAGGGCTTAATATGGTATTGTGCCATCCTACCTTTATTGAAATATGTGAAGGTGAGCGTTTGGAGGAAGTGAGATTTCAGCTATTTTGAGAGCATTGCTCAGATATGCCAAAGGCCTGTTGGTCTTTTGACTTTTTGGTTTTGGCTCTTATATGTGAAAGTTTATTTCTTGTTGATTAGTCATGACATTTGACTATGAGAGATGACCCTAGCCCTGACTTGGATAAGGCCTCTAGGCTCTTGTTATCTTCTTTAGGGACATGCTTGGCTGATAGCTATGTAGTAAGTTTATGAGAGGAACATTTCTGGTTCATAATGCCTGGCATTGTCAGTAGCAGGTTCTCAAGGAACACATTTTCTTTGTATTTACTATTGATGTTAGTTGTATTTCCTAGCTAAATGTTAGCTGTTAGAGGCCACTTGTTTGGTTCTGATAATTCCTAATGATGTACACAATTCCTTTGATTCAATTGAATACCAAGAAGTGTTTTTTTCGTTTGAAATATATATATATGATTAATAAGAATCCTAACCAATTTTGATCCAATAATATTCGATAATGAAGAACATATTTTGGTAACCCCCTTTCTATCATGATTCAAAGATGACTCAGTGAAAGGGATTTTAGCAGTGAATTTCACAGCAAGTTCCTTTTTTTTTAACTCGTGGCACGTAAGAGATTCCTCAACTGAAATTTTGATCTAGTGGAGATTCTTTTGCACTTTCTCTCGTGTGTTAAGGCTTGAAATCTTGGCAAAACAATGACAACTCGCGATTATTGCGTCTAACCTGCTTAATGATTAGACATGTGGAATTCTCCCTTAACAATCCATAATTTTCTACGAGATGGTGGAACTAATTTTAACGGGTATTCTTCTTTAATTAAATATGATGGCAATCACAAACTCGAAACAAAAGACCATTAGTGTATTGACCATGCCTCCTTTAGAATAATCTAATTATAAAAAAAACCGCGTATATTTTTGTTTTGTTAAGTTAAGAACAACTGGTCAATGATTTACGGATAACTTGTAGAATGGAAGGCACACTCAACATTTTGTTTTAGAAGCCTGAGATCTCATACTTTGGCGATTTCATAGTACTATAATGACAAGCAGTCAATCACAGTGATTAATCTGGTACAAACGTTTATATATACAAACTCATCTTCTAGGATTTTCTTGACAAATGGTTTAATCTTGGATTGTTGCAATTGCTTGATGTCTCCTTAAAGTAAATACAATTTCCTAATTTCATGGAACCGAACCAAACCCATTTCATGCTCAAGTTAAAACCAATTTATGAAAATAGATATTAAGTTCAAGTGCACGATTAATTTTGCAATTGTATTTTCCAAAATGGTGCCCAATAAAAAAAATAACATAAGTTATCAATTAACACACACACACACACACACACACNCTATATTTCTTAAGATTGTAGAAAAAATGATATCAATCTAGTTAATCCAAACCAGAATATGCAATTAATTCAACCAAGCTCATATAAGATGATGCAAGCATGATTGAGGAATCAAGGAACCAAGAGATTCAAGAGATTACCAAATCATCTTCCATAGAAACTAAGTATAAAAAAGGAAGGGAAAAAAATGAAATATTAAGGAAATAAAACCTTGAAATCATCTATCAAACCAAGCAAGATAAAATGAAAGAAAACCCAAAATCTATGTATTTACAAAATGTGTCATGGGGGGGCCTTTATTTTTACAAAATAAAGGGGAGTTGTTGGTGTTCCAACAAGCACGTGTGACTTTAGTCGATTCTAGTTGACCTCTTACCCATGATCTTCCTTGAACTGTCATTTTCAGTCATTGTGTCATTGCACGCCTTCTCTAGAATGGTTCCTTTCATCGCATCTAATCTCATGGCATCATTTCCTTCTATCGTGGCTTCTCTTCTGTTGCAGCTTCCTTTGCAACTACTTCTTTCCTTAACTCTTTCTTCCTCATATGCTTATGTTCTTCCTTCTCTACCTTTGTCACAACTCCTTTTCCTTCATGTGACCAGACTCTTTACCTTCTTGGGAATATGTCTAACTGAATTCTTCCTATCTTTCCCTAGGGTTAACAGGCCCCCAACACTCACATGTGGCTTCTCCCGAGCCACGCAATGCTATTAATCAACTTCTGCATTTGTGAGGACTTTGCCTAGAAAATATTGGAATATTTTTCAGTATTTTTTTTGTCTCTTGTCGCACATCTTCTTTTGCATTCTGCAAGTTTTCAACAAGGTTGGAAATGAGGTGTTTCAACGTTACAATCCCTACAACATCTATTGCTTGTTTCACCCAATGATCTATAGGTGTAATAATGCATGCAATCATTTTTGCTTCGACCTGCAAATCTGTGACTTTATGTGTCCTTTGTTGTTGTTGTGTGCGCAACACTGCAACTTGTTGCTTCAACTTCTTGATTTCTATAGCCATTTTCTATGCTAAGGGTAATTTGTTCATCTCATTCTTCAGTTGAGTTACTCCTATCTCAAATGTGCACAGCTCTACGAATTTCTCTAGTTCGGCGTCATCAATCAAGGTTTCCCAAGTCTAGGAGACTTGATCGACAACATTGGCGCATAATGACTCTCATTCTTCGATATTCTTCACAACCTCTGCCACTTCTTCTCTTCTTTCTTCTATCACCTCTGGAGGTTTGCTTGGTTTGAGATACACTTCTATCTCTACGACCTTATTGCGAAGTTCGCCTACTATCTCGCCAAGTCGAATGACCTTGAATCCTGGAAACATTTCCTCCGTTATTCCTTCATCAACAAACTTTGTGCATGCAAGGGATACAACATTGTCAAGCCTATGTTTGTTCTCCTCCCAATTTTTTTTTTAAGCTCGGCCTCTTGCACTACTTTCTTCATTTTATTGACACTTTTATTTGCTACCTTTTCCTGCTTAATCAAGGCACCTTATTTTACTTTCATCTCCGCAACTGCGGTATTCTGCATTGCATAGATTTTAGACATTCGTATCTGTGAGAATTCTATTGTTATATTGCCTATTATTTTGGCCACCTCATTGAATTCGAGGGTTCCTAGGTCAAGTGATTCACCAGACACTTGCATCTTGATTGGAAGAACCGACATTGGTATCTCACTTTATCGCTCTTCTGAGGTGTCAGGTACATCCTACGACTCAGTTATCTAGGGTGTATAATCTACTCCGTTTCTGACCTCTTCAATAGATTTATAGAGAATTTTCAGTAGATCAGTAATAGTACCAATGAGCTCTTTCTATCCCTCGTCTATTTTATTGAAGCTTTCTTGCGCAACTTCTGTTAGCGCTTCAATCATACGCCTAATATCGTCACCATCAAGGTTGATGGTATTTTTTGGTTCTGTTATCCTTCCTCTTCATATGTTGTGCCTCCATCTGCATTGTTTCAACCTGTCTTCTCTTCTCTCCTATGAATGTATATGTCAGAGTTGAGCTTGACCCATTTTGGGGAGGGTTGGGATCTTGCATTTCTGCCTCTTGGTCCCCTCACTCATCTTCATCATCCTTTGATGGTGGAATGTCTTGTCCCATGTATACTTTTGCATCTAATTGCACCTCTGGAACAGGAACACGCCATTCTTTCGGCCACACTTGAACGATGGCCTCAACCTCTTCTTTGGTCAAGAAAAATTGTGTCACCAACCATTGGTGATGTGGTTCTTGTCGTGGTTGTAGCTTAACATGATGCATGTTGATATCAAACTTGATAATTTGATGAAACCACTAAATGTTTTCATCCGTAAGTCTTTCCTGCTTCTTTTCCTGATACCGAAGGGCCTCTCCATGTAGAAAAAAATCCACATTGTTATCTGGATGCCTGACCTTATCCTTGTTGAGCCAAATATTCTGGTATCGAGCTCCTCTACAACGTACTCGAAGGTCTACCCCTTGGTAGTTTGGTGGTTCCACCCATGCAACAAATGAGATCAAAATCAGTACCTAGGAATAGTTTAATGCACTACCTTTTTCCTTTAACTCTATTGCATGTGCTAATAACTCGTTCAACAGAAACTATGACCAATTGATTTGAACTCTCTCCACACAGAGTTCAACTAGTGCAACCACACCCGCAGTACACTGGATTGGTCACATCTTGCGCAAAAATTTGCTAGCTAATAACTTTACAGCGAACCGAACTATATGATCATTGATTGAGGCAGTGAGGAAACCTTTGTTATCTCTAGTCAAGTCATAATTTTCCCTCATCTTGGAAAATATCACAGTGTCTTGATATTTCATCAAATACATTATGTATTTATACCTACTAATGGTAGGCCTATAATTACTGCAATGAATTTGACATCAACGAAGATTGGTTTGTCGATCCAAAGGTAGATACCATGAAAGGATACTAACAACTATTTCACACAAGTATTCACTTCTAAGATTTAGCCGAAGTGTGGCATATAAAATAATGACAATAATCCTGACTGGTCCATCCCTATTTCCCATTCCATTGGAACAAGGAGATTCGGTGAATATGGTGTATCATGCACAGTAAGAATGTATTTATCCCTGTCTAAATATTCTTACTTCTTTGTGTCATGATCAGCGAAGGAGAACTTCTGCAAGTTTGGAAAAATATCCTGCAAGACCTCAACTTTCTCTGACACCCTGGGTGCTACCAACAGATACTGTGACTTATTTGGGATTCTAATATTTGGCGCATCAGAGCGTCTGGGTGGGACATATGGTGGAAACAGAGACCTAGTTTCTAAATCTTCATCCTTGTCATGTGGTGGTGGTGTTGGTAGTGTTTTTGCTTGTCCTTTCCTCTTTTTGTTTCCAGTGCGCTTCCCCATGTAGTTCCAAATGGACCTGGTCGATCTGAACGCGATTTTATTGAGGGTATAACTAGAATATGCTCACTATCTTGAGAAAGCTAGGACTATGGTGGGACATATCCAACAGTGTCTTCCATGATCTGCATGGGTGCTGCGGTTGAAATGTCAGATTCAGGAGCTATAGTTGTGTTGGAAATCGAAATGACCATACTCTAAACAATTCAATTTGGCTCTTGGAGTTGGAGCCAACAATTTCTCTTCTTGCATGCAAACAAAATGAAATGAAACTTGGGCACGAAGGTTGATAACATGTGTCCTCTCTTTGCGATCATTCTTCACACATGTGGGAAATCAATGGAAAAGTATCTGTCATTTCAATCACATGGGATCATCATCCGAATAATTAAGGAAACTTCTCTGCACATCATCGTTGACCTATCACGTCAAGTGGTAGTCATTTCCATAATGACAAGCATGAAAAAAAAGAATGCTGACAAAATCTCTCAATATTTTCAAATTAATGATGGTTAATTTTCTTAATGATGGCCAACTGTCACTTCTGCAATTCTAGTATTTCTTGCGACATCGTCGCACCCCCTGCGACATAGTTCTTTTTGTGCGACATACTAAGTGTCTTCACCCTCATTTTTCTATCTGCAACAAACTCAAGGTCTGCAGCATTTTTCTTCTTACTGCGGAAGACTATCATTCTATGACAGGCTTTGCTTCCGGCGCGACAACAAATTTCCTACAATTTAAACAAACAAAAAAATATATATCTTTCTTCTTTATTTTCTCTCTTTTTCTCTCTCTTTCTTTCTCTTTTTGTGTTGTTGTTATGCGACTATCATGATATAGCTTCATCCGACTTCCATTTATCAGTCCTCTAACTGGTGTTTCATCTATATTTTGTAATAGTAGTGCATAAAAATTACCAGGATGCTTCAATAATTTGCTGTCATACATAAGAACAAGTCCTCCAACCTGAAACTATTTGTTCTTAATATTTCGATAATGCCATACCTTCTGCCTTTCTTTTTCAACGTTTTGGTGATACCTTGTGACAAAAAATTCTTCTTCCATCTGCACAAGTTGCAACAATCTCTCATCAGCACCATGAACATTTTTCATCTCTGTGATCACGACGATTCTTAGACTTGGTATAATATACTCCCTTGGCATCACATCTTCATGTTTATACACCAAGCGAAATGGAGTGTGGTCTGTCTTTTTTTACAAGTCATGCAATATGCCCATAATACTGCGAATTTTTTTTGATCCCAGTCATCTCTTTGGCCATTACTAATCTTTGTCAATGCATTTTCTAGAATATTATTAAATGCTTCAACAACACCATTCACTTGAGGGTGATATAGCGTTGTATTTCTATGCTGAATTTGGAATTCCTTCGTCGTTTATTCAATCAACTGACTGAAAAAGTGCATACCTTGATCACTTATTAAAATATTTGGGCATCCAAATCTTATTATGAAATTTTCAAATAGAAACTTCACAGTAGTCGTAGCAGTACAACCCTTTCCTGCTCCTATGTCAACCCATCTTGTCAGGTAGTCAGTCGCAGTAATAATATAGTGTGCACTTGCGCAATTCCCTGTTGGACTGATAGGGCCCACAAAATCAATGATCCATTTGTTAAATTCCTGGAATGTTACTTGAGGTACCAATGGAATTTCATCTAGGAGCGACGACTTTCCAGTTCTTTGGTAGATATCATAGCTACGACAATAATCCTGTGCATCTGCATGCGTGGTGGGACACAACAATCCTGCTTGCAAAATATTGTGCACCGTGGCTTTTCTATCATAATGGCCTCCTGCGACACTAGCATCAGTTTCATTCAATATCATGGTAGCTCATGTTCTAAAATGCAACGACGAAAAATCTCATCGGGGCCCATCTTATACAATTGTCCTGCGATCAGCTGGAAGTCCGGAGCTCACACAACCAACTGTTTCTTCTGTGTAGTGGTTTATTCAGCTAGCGCATATGTCGTACTAAGAAATTGTATGATATCTCTATATTGATCATCAAACATGGTTATCCCAAACAGTTGCGCATCAGGGAAACTATCATTCAGGTTACTAGGATCTTCGCCACTTTCGATCCTTTAAATATGGTATGGTACCAATTTTAATCGACCAGGTTTACCAATTAATTCAAAATCAAATTCCTAAAAGAGGAGAATCCACCGACATATCTCCCCCCCCCCCACACTGGCTTATTGACCATGTACTTCAATGCATAATAGTATGTGTACATTTTAAAATGTCCACCCAATAAGTAGTGTCTGAATTTTTGCAGAGAATATACCATCACTAACCCTTCTCTTTCTATCGTGGTATAACTCTTCTCTGTTGTAGATAATTTTCTGTTAGCTAAGGATATAGGAAGGTCAATCGACCCTTCACCAGGTTGCGTTAGTACCACTCCGAGCACAACAAATGATGCGTCGACATGTACATGGAAATATTTCTTCCAATTTGGAAATACAAGCATGGGTGGTGTAACCATGTTGTTCTTTAATGTGTCCAAACCCTATTGGAAACTTTATGTCCACTGGAACTTAACATCTTTCTTCAGTAACTTTTCCATTGGAGCGGTCACCTCTGCGTATCCTTTGATAAACATTCTATAGTATCATGTGTGTCACAATGTTGCACGCAATTGTTTAACTTTGGTCGGTGGTGGTAGGTCAAGGATGATCGCAATTTTATTAAGATCGGCCAACATTCCATCGTGACAGACCACATGGCCCAACAAAATTTGAAATGGGACGAAAAAGATGCATTTATTAAATTTTAATGAAATTTTATACTGGAGACAATGTTCCAGCATCATCCTAAGGATCTCAATATGATTCTTAATGAGCCCAAATACTATCCAATCATCAAAGTAGACTTCAGGAAATTTGTGAATAAAGTCTTTAAAGGAAACAACTACTATTCTGGAAAAAATAGCAGGAGCATTCTTAAGTCCAAAGGGAATTACCATTTACTGAAAACACCTCCTCTCCATCACAAAGGTGGTATTGTGATAATATTCCCTTACGAATCGAATTTGATGGTAGCCAGATAAACCATTAGTGAATCAATAAATCTCTCAACCGTCGACGCTCTCTAGTACTTCATATGTAAATGGAGTCGTAAATGGGTTGTGGAAGCAAGCATCGTTCAATTTTCTTAGGTAGACACAAATTCTTACTTCACCCATAGCCTTTTTTCTTGTACTACTATCAAGTTGATCCATTCTGATTCTTTGACATGCTCTATAATACCTGTGTATAGCATTCGGTCCAGCTCTGCTTTGACTTTCTCTTTATACCACGGATTCAGTTGGTATGGTCGTTGCTTGACCGGTTTTGAATCGGGCCTCAAAGGTATTTTCATCTCTCCTAGATCTCCAATGATCCCCTTCATCTATGAAAATTTTGTAGGGAATAGATCCTAGAACTCATGCAATAAGTCTATGATCTTTCCTACAGTCTCATCATCCCAATAGTCTCTGATATTGGCAAACTTTGGATTTTCTGGTGTGCTAATATTAAATTTCTTGATTTTGAGTGGACTCAATAATTGGTCGCTAGAAATACCAAATCCTTCCACTCCGCGTGTACCTTCATATTCTAGAATGTTTACGTCGATCGAGTCATCATCATTTGGCTCTCCCATCACGTTGTAGCATTCCATCCAATGGTAGATTGTCACACTGTTCTGGTTGAAATTTGTCATCGTGATAGGTATATCTTCAAATATCTTCACTTTCATAGCTTGTAATGCAACATCAATGGAAGGGTGGTTATCTGCAAACTCAAATGTATGTGTGATTATAGTAGTTAACTCCTCCCATTCAAGAGTTCCTCGTCGCATCTCAGCTGATGTATACCAATTCCTTGGTTTCATGTCCAGTGTATTTATGAAGTGATGAAACCACTCTTGTCGCGGATATGCCTACCATGTCATGCAACAACACTCAATATGCTCGAAAGGATCTGTGAGTCCTATATGCTTGCGACTAGTATAACTGATCTGTTCTCCAAATATGATCTCCAACAGTATTCTACATTGCGGCCATTCAGAGATAGAGTGTTTATGTGTACCACACCATCTGACAGGTGTATCTTTTAGCACAAATTCCAAGGCATACAATCATTGTGATTATGTAACATTTGCTTAAAACTATGTTAGAAAAGGCACAATATTAGGTAAGCCTTCGTATGTAGGTAGGTCACTTGCCTCAACTCCTACTCATCGCACAAACCTTATGATTCTTGCGCATTTCCTTGTAGATACTTTGTGCATCTGATTCTACCAATTTTCTAACCCTTCACATGAATCAAATGTAGAGTATTGGGACTTGAAAATTTCATGTTTTCATCCACTTTACCCTTCGATATTCCTCACATTTCATCGTCCCATTAACCTTTCATTACACCATTTCCATACATTTATTTGAGTTTCACCTTATTATTTCCACTTTAATCATTTTAGTATTATAAGTGAATTTATGATTAAATATTAGAAAATTAACATGTTTTTCACTAATATCTCAAAGTATGGATGAGCTTTGTAATGTGTAGGAATATGTGAAGAATTAATTCAAAGAAAATACTTCACGTATATCTCCTCCACCATTTCAAGGAGATAGTTATTCAAAGAATATTCCAAGGAGAAGATCAAGGAGATTTGGTTGAGAGACATGTGGAGAATTTGTGAGAGACATGTGGAGGATTTGAAGGGATCATATCTTGTAATAATAGGAAAGTAGTTGAGTGGTTGAGTGAATAGTGGATCTCCCATTATGAGATGGTTATATTCTTCTCAAAGAAGTTCATGTATAAAAGAGAGTGTTATCTCTTCATTTGATATCCTAGATTATCTTAGAATATCTTAGATCTTAGATTATTTTAGAGAATTGTAGATTGTAGAAGTTAGTCTTGACTTTGTAATATGGAGAAGGGAATTCTTAGCTTTTGTTCATAATCTTAGTTTTGATGCTTTCATGATTTATGACTCATTCTTGTGATGTAAATTACAATTGCTTTATTGTGAATGTGAGATCACATGTGTTGTCTTGTTGCTCTTCATATGTTGTCTTTCTTTTATGTAATTTACTTTCAGCCGTGTGTTTTAGCTTCCATCATTATATTAGCAATTTCCTGTTTTAGCTTAAGGGTGGTTAGATTCGATTAGTCTTAGTTTCATGGGGGGTTAAATTAGCTTAATTTCACTTCAGTCCTGCATATACTTTTCATGTGATTCGTAAGCCTACAAAGCTTGGATTGACAAATTAAATGGCTAGGCAATTACTACAACGAAATTAAAACAACATTAATTCGGCCCAACATTATGGCGCCGTTGTCGGGGATGCACGATGGATTGAAGTTTAGTTTGATTTCCTGCAAGCATACATTAGAGTGCGAATTTCAATTTCTGCAATGAGTGAATTTCAATTTCTACTAAGAGTGTTTCAATTATGTAAGTGTGAATTTTAATTTCAGCAAGTGTGTTTTTTTCGCAACTGTGAAGAGTAATTGTTTTTTGTACAAAGTGTTTTTTTCATTTGTTTTAGCAAGAATGTTTATTTAAAATTTTCATTTAGATTGGGTGCTGTAAGAATCCCTTTTTCAAAATGATTTAACAATGAGTTTAAGCTTGGAACAGCTCACTCAAATCCTTGCAAAAGTAGGGATCTCCTCTTTTTTAGAAGAGGAGATCCTGATAGCAGCCGAGAGCTTAATTACTCCTCCATAAATAGATGAAGAATTAGCATACAAAAAATCCTGCACATTTGATGGAGAACAATCATGCGAACAGGAGATCGAGGAGGACCATGAGGAGTTGCAGCATGATCTGAGGAGTGAAAACTATGCCTACGAAAGACCTATCGAACGAAGGTTTCAAGCGAGTACTAGGTTAGAACAATTTAGTTTTTCTTTTTTTCTAGATAATTCACAGTTACAGCAATCAATTTCACACATTTCTGTTTATCCTCATCTTTTATTTGTAAAATTAACACTAAACATATTTTTATTGCTATTACGTGAATGGCTACATTGGATATTTAACTACACATAACTATTTTATAAATCCCAATTAGCATAGAGTAGGTAGGATTTTATTTTCAGTTTTTTCTTTCACCCAGAATAAGTATGCTATCCTCCGCGCTTCATGCGATCATGAGGATCAGAAAGTAGGATGAACAAATTGATTTCAGGAAGAATTCTTGTTGATGGATGAATAAAAAATTGCCTAATCTATTTTTCATCTCCAATTTGTTCCATTTGCTCATAATTTTTTTTTTTTTAATTTGCAAAATAAGTTGTAATAGCTACAGCTGAAACACATAAGATGAAACCTTTTCTAGCTGAAACACATAAGGAAATAATAAATTAATGTTTGCAACATACCTAATCGATTTCATCTTTATTTTGCAAATCATTATCTCCATTTGCTAAAAAAAATTCCAATTTGTAAAATAAAACTAGTGTGAAAATTCATGTGGCAAATTCATTCTAAACTTGAAACAACTGAAATTATAATAGCTGCAACTCAAAGCTGAACAGCGCAACTCCAAGCTGAAACAAAACAGCAATTGAAACACAATGTCATGCATGCAAGCTTCTCATCGGTTGGAGTTGCAGCCATCTTTTTTCCTTCATCCTTCATCATGTAGCTTTCTGAAAATTAACTCTGCCAAACCATTTATACAACCACAAAATTACACAGGTTTTATTTCGAAAATCATATCATTTTTAGGAGTTGCAGTTGTGGCTGCAACACACTGTGTAAGTCATTCTAGGTACGAATTGCTTGAGGATATGTGGATGTATTCCATTAAAAAAAAATATAGACACCTGCAACCATTCGTATCATTATGTGGAAGCTATGTTTCATTTATTGCATTTTGGCTTGTTAAAATTCGTTGAAACACAGTCGAGACAATCTTATTTTTAGGGACCATAAGGGATTAGTTTTAAAACCTGTTTCTATCCAAAGTATCCATTTAATTCTAGTTTCCAATCCAATTTTCATTCTTCAATTTGGTTCTAAAACGAAAAAGATATGGTCAAAATACTGACTAGGGGTGGAGTAGGTAGCTCAAGAACATAGTTGGGACAATCACATTTTGGGAGACCTAATGGATGAATTCTCAAAACTTGTTTCTAATGCATACTCTCCTATAAATATATTTTACAACACAATTTGAATCATTCAATTTCAATATCATACGAAGGAGATATGCCCAAAATACTAACTACCTATCCTAAATCTGCACTCTGAAAACTTTGCTTTCTCAGCTGTTCATTGGCATATTTGACCCATAAATTCTTCTTGTATTCAAAACTTGTTTCTATTGGAGATACCTAGATGAATCTATTTTCACCTCCAATTTGAATCACATCAATCCATCTTTTAACGAAAAAGTTGTACTCAAAATAGTGACCGTTGGTCTAGGCTGAAACTCACAAACAACATTAGAATGCAGGCTGTTACTCATTGACTCAGATTATATGACATACCATATCATAGAATTTTTAAAACCTATTTCTACTAGAAGTATCCCTATGAATACACTTTCGTTTGGCTTTGGAATCATTTGGAATCATTCAAATCGGGCGTGAAACAAAGAAGTTATTACCAAAACACTGTCAGGTAGTCTATGTCGGCCACTACTTGTTAGCAAATGGAGGCCACTACTGAAAGAAAGAAATAGGCTCCATAAGAAACTACAACAAAATAAAATTTTGCAGACGCCATTTCTTCATAAGAACATGTTGTCATACAAGAAGGTGGGAATTCAAAGGTATTATTTATTTGATTCATGATATTAATTCTTGCACATGATCTAGGAACTAGGAATCAAAATCATCAAAGAATTATTAACAAATTACTCATGAATTGGCAATAATCGGAATACCCAATA
>LPNX010610101.1:29621-147261 GCA_001517045.1 Pseudotsuga menziesii
CATGATTCATTAATGCATACATTGGTTTTACTCATCATGAGCACCATAGCATTTGTAACTCCAAACTCTATCATATTTTGATGACAATCCTGTATTAGCATTTCTTATGTGAGAATTGGTTCAAGAGCATTTAATCTCTTTGAACATCATGGTTGTTTTCTAGCAGAGTATTTTTCTTCATTATTTTTTGTTATTATTAGAAAGTGATCTATGAGAGCATGATAGCGGTTATCTTGGGTAATAGCATAGAAATATTGTGGCAACCTATATTGCAATTGTGAAAAAAAAATTTATGGTTGTTTACACCAATGCTAATGGAAGACAATCAATAATAAAAGGAAAATGCAGCCTATAAATGGAGAATATTTCTGATTACAGTGATTCCATTAGCTTCAACATGATGCATCTCTCATTGTTAGGAATTACAAAGTTTTCCTGAAAAATTGATTCCAGTAAAGGTTTATTGGAGGCCACATTACATATGGCACATATGAGTAGGTTCAAAGATTGTTTACTCATAACTCATATGTGCATGATTGATCTTGGCATGTGGCATGAAAGGATGCAACATTTTGATTTGATTTTGAGTTCTTGGAGAAAGTCAAACTAAAAAGACAAACTCAAAAAAATTTCAATATGTTTTGAGAGCACTTTTTGCTCATTGTTTTCATGCAGATGAAGTCGAATCAAGTAAATCCAAAACATGACTTTTGTGCCCAATGTAGAAATTTGAGTAAGACACAAGAATAATTTTCAAAAGATGCATAAGGAAGGTAGTAGAAGCAAGTTTTCAAGGAATCAGCTTACTTCTTGTCATGATTGCAACCTTGAATTCCATATTTTTACACAGGTGGGTCTCTTATTTCATTAAAATGCAAATCTATAATTGTGGCATGATAGGAAGAATTTTATGGGAAACGCTTATGCTGAGTTAAGTTGATTATGGAATAAATTTATAGGCTTGTTGCAGCATGTAATGCACTAGTTTCTTTTGTGTCGGCAAGGTCTAATCTTTGTACAGTGCTAAAATTGCAAGTTTTCTACACAATGATGATGTCATACCACTATTTTAAGAAGATGCAAATATTCCACCAACATAAGGCCACCCAGATAGTGTTGCATGAGGACATGCTCTTTCATTAGTTTGGGGGAGAGATAGCTGCCATTCTTTATGGATTTTTCATTCAATCGTTGACTAGTAATTTTCTAAGGATGAATTTTTGTTCATTAGGGAATTCTTATGTGTGCTACTTGTAGTTGTCTTCCTATGCAACCTTGGATATATTTCATTTCACCTTATTTTATTCATCTCTAAAATCGTGGGTGAAAAAGAATATTTTAGAGGAAACAGCAGTGGCTATCTGGCACAGATATGGCAGCATTATAACAGTCCATTTGGAAAAGGTATGTGATTTAAAGACAAGTGTGAAGCATTTTTATGATAATTTTAAATTGAAAAAGTGCAGAAATTGATTTAAGGATATCTTGCAAACCATGATGTTTTTTTTTTTCTGAATTCTGGTGTGAAGATGCATAGGACTAATAAAAACTCACTTGAAAAATTTCCGCCAAACCTAGTTTGTATTTTGTGAATTATTGGTTCAGGAAGTTTAGCTACAACACATCTTTATTCATGCTTGTCTATGAAAGTGCAGAAATTGAACTGAGCGTATATTGCAATTGGTAAATTATATTCTCATGATTTTTGGATGGGAACTGCATAATATCAACATGAACAAACTTGGTAAGTTTCAGACCAATCCAATGCACGATTTTTAAGAAAATGATCATCATCACCTACAGCCAATTTACATTTTTCTCGAAATCCGTGATGTGGGTATATCTTATTTTTGGTGTGTAGGTGCATTGGACTAGTTAAAACTTGCCTACCGAATTTCAGTAGAACCCAATTCGTCGTTTGGGAGAAAATGACTTTGGAAGTTTTCTGCTCAAAAGGTTGTGACTCCGCTAATTTTGCCTATCCTTCTAACTGTCACAGCTGGTTGTTACAGCTGGGTGTTGCATCCAGTTGTTAAAGTCTATTGTTGCATCCTGATAATTGATTTTAAAATTCATAAAAGTGCAATAAACCAATTTTCTCACAACACAAAAAGTTTCTTATGTGTTGCAGTCGGTCATCGCAGCTGGCTTGTTGTAGCTGAGTGTCGCAGCTGGCTTGTTGCAGCTGAGTCTCGCAGTCGAGTGTTGCAGTAGGATTTTTGTAGCTAGTTGTTGCACAACTAGCTATCACAGCTATGTGGTGTTCCAGTTGCCTTGTTGCAGCTAGTTGACGCATAGCTGGCCGTCACAGCTATAGTGGTGTCGCAGCTAGTTGTCACAGCTATGTGGTGTTACAACTAGCTTGTTGCAGCTAGTTGTCGCACAGCTGGCTATCAGAGCTGGGCTATCACAGCTATTAAAATTTTTTATTCTAAATGTTTTTTTAAGGATCCGAGACATTAATGCTGAATGCCCAGGAACGCAGATCGGGTAACTTTAATCTTGAGTGTTTTTGCCATTTTTATTTGTGTGTTGTAAAAATAAAACAAAAACAAGAAAAATATATAAAATTATAAAAATTATTTCTTTTGTTTTATAAAAAGAAATCAATAAAAAAATATTTTTTGCAAAAGAAAATAAAAGTAAAAATAAAAAAATATATATATATAAAAATCACAAAAAGTTAAAAAATAAAAACAACCAAAACAAAAATAAAGTTGCAAATGCAAGTTTTCATTTTTTGTTGAAATTGCTTTTATGATTGACGCTGAATTGTTTTTCTTAAAGTCACTTTGACAATAATCACAGACGAAACCAGCAATGAAAACAGGTATAACACATTTTATTTCTTCCTGACATTTTCTTTGCAGCTTATGTACTTCTTTCCGCATGATATGTTTTTTTTTTTACGAACTTCTCACAAGTTTCATGCTAGGTTGCATGAGGACATGCAACCAAATCAGTTGGGGAGGGGTGACTATATCCAATACATATTCACTACTAAGTTTCATGCAGGAATTTGTACTAATTTTTTTCATGTTTCAGAGACGATCGCATTTTGCTGTTGAAGTGATTTTTCAAGAATCACAAAATTTTTGAGAATCATGCTTTGATAGACATCCTGAAGGAGCTGTTAATCATGACATTTGTTTATAAACATCATAACGTTGGTTGTTACACAGAAACCATCCATAAACTCATTTGCATCATGATTTTTTATCCATATTTCTCCTTCAGAGCACCTTCACCATCCATGTCTTGAAGTCCACTTTCCATCGCTTTATCTGTCATGACTTCACACATGCCTATATTTCTGAATTGCATACATCCCTTTATCTTTTTCAGTTCATTTTTCCATTCCAGTTTGCCTTCTAAATAAAACCAACTCCCTTTCCATGACTACATAGCCTTGTCGTATCCACTGCTTGACTGTGAGATCTTTTTCATTGATAGTCCTACCAATATTTTTATACCAACGCGTGTTGACTGATGTGGGATTCCTTAAGGCCCACCTTTCAATAAGTATTTCCCCATCGACCTCAGCACCTTATATGGGATATAGACTATAGTTCATTTTGATTCCTTGGAGGCTTGCATGCCTTAATGGCAAGTTCTCTTGCTGACAATCATGGGAATTCATTAATGTCCCTTGATCGTCAGATATTGCAAGTGGCTTGACATCAGCACATCTATTCGCACTTTGCAAGATGTACTTGGGTACCTTGGCACGCATTGACATCACTAGTGAGTTGCCTCGCATTGGTTAACGACATTCATCAATGGCCGGTAATCCAATGATTTATTTTCATGCTCGACATCAACACATTTATTCACATGACTAGAATTGTACCATTGGGTTTTGTAGCGGGTGAAGACTATACATTATTTCTCAGGACTCCATCAGCAGTTGCAGAAACATGACTTCAGATCTATGAGTGTACCATAGTTCCACTTTTTTCCTTCCACATTTTCCATTATTTATCAGCAGCAGTTTAGATTCCTCCACTTCACATTACAACAGTTCCAGCAGTTACATCCGCAACAGCATTTACAGTTACATTTTTATCCTACATCCATGACATATTCTCCATGATTCAGCAGTAGTAGTTCTGATTCCTTCACTGCCCATGATCCAGCAGCAGTGACACATTCCACAATCCAACAGAATCAGCTACATTCCTATTGCATCATTCATCTACTTTTTGGGTAAGTGGGGGTATATTGTTTTCTAAATTTTAATCATGCAATTCCTTACATGCTAGCAATGAATAATTTGGAAAAATCCCTCACCATGCTCCATTTCTTTCACAGCCCATGCTAGGTTGCATGAGGACATGCAACCAAATCAGTTGGGGAGGGGGAACTATATTCAATACATACTCACTACTATCATTCCATTCTTCTCACCATCATCACCCATTTTTCATCTCATTTACCATTCACCAGCATTTATTTTCTGACAAATCCCGTGTTGCACTTTTCTTTATACACATTGATATTGGCATGATTCATAAAGACAAAGAAAAGGATTTCTTATGCACAATGATGCTTTCTATACATATTAATAGCTTATCATTTCCAGTGAGTGTATGGTTAAATTATTATGCAGCTAGAAAACATATGTCGAAATGAATGTTGTTAACATAAGAACCAACATTTTTTTATATTCATGGTTGTCACACAAGAACCAACCATAAGGAAAATGCCAGTTGTTACTCATGCATTTCACATCATGAAATGAATGTTGTCACACAAGAACCAACCATAAGGAAATGTCAGTTGTTATTCATGTATTTCACACCCTGGAAACATTCATTGTTAAAAAGACATCATCAATCAAATCCAAAATTCAGATGCCAAAAATTTCATAAGAAGATACATATACGGTTGCATGAGGACATGCAACAAGTTCAGTTGGGGAGTATGTTGGGACTCAGAAATGTCATGTTTTCATCCACTTTACCCTTCGCTATTCCTCACATTTCATCGTCCCATTAACCTTTCGTTACACCATTTCCATACATTTATTTGAGTTTCACCTTATTATTTCCACTTTATTCATTTTAGTATTATAAGTGAATTTATGATTAAATATTAGAAAATTAACATGGTTTTCACTAATATCTCAAAGTATGGATGAGCTTTGTAATGTGTAGGAATATGTGAAGAATTAATTCAAAGAAAACACTTCATGTATATCTCCTCCACCATTTCAAGGAGATAGTTATTCAAAGAATATTCCAAGGAGAAGATCAAGGAGATTTGGTTGAGAGACATGTGGAGAATTTGTGAGAGACATGTGGAGGATTTGAAGGGATCATATCTTGTAATAATATGAAAGTAGTTGAGTGGTTGAGTGAATAGTGGATCTCTCATTATGAGATGGTTATCTTCTTCTCAAAGAAGTTCATGTATAAAAGAGAGTGTTCTCTCTTCATTTGTTATCCTAGATTATCTTAGAATATCTTAGATCTTAGATTATCTTAGAGAATATTAGATTGTAGAAGTTAGTCTTGACTTTGTAATATGGAGAAGGGAATTCTTATCTTTTGTTCATAAGATTAGTTTTGATGCTTTCATGATTTATGACTAATTCTTGTGATGTAAATTATGATTGCTTTATTGTGAATGTGAGCTCACATGTGTTGTCTTGTTGCTCTTCATATGTTGTCTTTCTTTTATGTAATTTACTTTCAGCCATGTGTTTCATCTTCCAGCATTATATTAGCAATTAATTATTTCAGCTTAAGGGGCGTTAGATTAGATTAGTCTTAGTTTCATGGGGGGGTTATATTAGCTTCATTTCACTTCAGTCCTGCATATACTTTGCATGTTCTTCGTAAGCCTACGAACCTCGGATTGACAAATTAAATGGATGGGAAATTACTACAACGAAATTAAAATGACATTTATTCGTCCCAACAACACTCTGCCAACTCAGCTTTCCATCAGCTATTGGATTTATATAATCATCTCCTGCAGATGTAATATTATAGATATGGTCAAGACAGTCACATTGTCCTTCACTGTGCACTGGTTCGACATATCTTTGTCCTTCTAGTGGACTAATTGGCGTGACCACCTGTATCTTTGAATCTTCAAATGATAAGATTCTTCTCTTAAAATTTATTATGGTCTGGTTTTCTATCACCTAGTAGATCCCAAAAAGTACAGTATATGGGTTTGTATCATCGACAATGTAGATCACCTCAAAATCCGCATATGTTTTCAGGCCTTCTACTACGATAAGTACATGAGTCATTCGACCAATAGGTAGGACCTTCAACTGATTTTATTGCCTAATTTGTGTTAGATTTTTATCATTAAGCTAGCAATACATTAGGATCTTTAACTAAGAGAATAACAAGCACAGTAATCAAACACAAGAGACAATGAACATAGTGTTTATCCTCGGGGAAACCATAAATTGTGAAAACCCCGCAACTTCCTTAGAGATAGAATCAGCACCAAAAGTAAAACCTGAAAACATAAAGATGATCTCGATTCTCCACAGCTTCTATCTCTCTCACACACACACTGAGAGAGCTTCTCCTCTCTCACTCATGTGCCCCAATGAGTGAGAGTGTGTGTGATAAATAGAGAGGATCACTCTCTATTTATATTCTTTCGTTCACTTGAAACCCACTCCAACATGTCGGCCTCACTTAATAATTACTTACTAGAGCCGGCATCTATAGAAGTGTCTAATAACCCTAGTGCCCCATAACTTGTGGGGACTTTTCCTCCTCCGACCAACAAGGAAATTTATCCTTATCTCAATGGTGGCGACTATTGCCTCGACTTACAATGACTCGCTTAGGGTCGACTTCTCTAGGAAATTCTAATAACCCTAGGGCCCCACAATTGTGAGGACTTTAACCCTTAACCAATAGGAGGGTTACCCACAATGACTTGACATGAATTTCACATTATAGAAACTTCTCGATCAGAACATCAGGGCATGACATGACTCAATTACATTACAGACACATCCCGGAATAAACATCGAGGTACAATACATAAGATATACGGATGAATACATTCCGAAGTTACAAATACATCAACACTCCCTCTTAACTAGGAAGGTATTCTCTCGACACAATTTATCAGTACAAGTCTTCTTCTTTGTATCATCTGGATCATCATCAAGTCATCTTCGTCTTCAAGTCATATTCATCTTCAATTCATCTTTATTTTCAAGTCATCCTCATCTTCGGATCTGGATCATCACTTGATCTAGATCATCATCATTGTATCTAGATCATTACTCGATATGGATCATCATCACTGGATCTGGCTCATCACTCGATCTGGATCATCACTGGGTCATCATCATTGGATCTGGATCATCACTCGATTTGGATCATCATCACTAGATCTAGATCATCATCACTCGATCTGGATCATCACTGGGAATTCATCACAGGTGCTATCTCTTGATTTTTCTCGTCATAGGAATTTCTATATAACCAGCCATTTTTCATGCTGGATGTACATCTACAGAGCCAGTCCTTTTTCATACTGGATGTATCATCACAGAGATAGTCCTTTTTCATACTAGATGTGGAACACACATAGAGCCAGTCGTTTTTCATACTGGATGAGTCTTCACAGAGCTAGTCCTTTTTCATACTAGATGTGGAACACACATAGAGCTAGTCCTTTTTCATACTAGATGTGTCTTCATAGAGCCAACCCTTTTTCATGTTGGATGTGGCATCATCACATACATCTTACATTGGAAGGAACCAATCCTCTCACCATGTCACAGCTCTTACATCCGATGTCAAAACCCCAAATTTTCACAAAAATTTAAAATTTTGAGATAACATAAAATGTTTACAGTTGTAGTTAAATAACTGCTAGCAGCTAGTAGAAGAAATGAAACAGAAAAATAAAAGTAACCATTAACTTTAACACAAATAGATTAATGTTGTTTTAATTTTGATATGTGATGTAAGTAATCTGCATTCAAATATTTAGCTACACTGACGGTTTGAATGTCAAGTAGGTGAGGAGTCATTTTCTAGTTGGGGCTTACTTAGCGATTGCTAACGTATCTAGATTTCTGGATCTTTACAGGCTTGGCAGGTAAATTTTTGACCCAGTAAAATTTTATTAAGGTGTTAAACCAGATATACTTATTTTAACATAAAATTACTGCTAGAGTAAAAGTTTGTTTAGAAGACTCAAGGTCCTACAAGGTAAAGTAATGTTTCTTTTATTTGATTCACAAATATGATATTACTTAATCTTTGTGTTGTAAGGGTTATTAACGTCACCCTACCGTTTGTCTTTTAACAGATAGATCTTTAAGATAGATAAAACCTCCTTCTAACTTTACTTTAAATGATTTCCGGTTCTTAATAGAGCTCATGATTTTATATCATAACTCTTTCTTTGACATAAGAGTTTATTGCTATTATTATTTTAATATTTAAAACACTGCTTATCATTATAAAAATAGACCTAATTCTTTCAGAACATAAGCCTATTGTATACTTTTCAGCTTTGTTTCAATTAGGACACAATATGGTAAATTTATCAGCTTAACATCGCTTGTAATTTATAAGGTATCCTCTGCGTAAAATCGTCAAGTTGTGACTTGAATTCCCATCTTCTTCATGATCAACATAATGTGACAACTTCACATTATCTTACTATTTACTTATATGTAAAGGTAGTGCAATAAAATCCTAGATAATTTACTATTCTAAACTCCAAATTCTAACCTAACCTTGGTTCGATTTCAGCTTAGAGCTGGGTAAAAAAAATTATGGAGATCCACGATCATGTACCTATACGATATCTATCCTACATCTAGTACTATAGGTCACTTAAAGGAGAAGGAACTATTTAAGTGTATAAATGTTAATTATATCAATATATACCTTATTGTTTTAAATCTAATTCTCCAAGCTTAAACATTCATAGTTCATGAATTATAAGAAAATGTCAATAAAGGCATTAACAAACTTGCCCACAACTTCTATTAATCTCTTGATCTTTTCTTATAAGTTTGAATGAGAAAGGTCATATGATCTTTACTAACAAGGCATCGAATTCATAAATAAAATGGTTCTTATCAAAGATTATTTCGTGGTTTAAACATTAGGTTAAATGATGGTATACTACTTATTCATCATCGAAGCTTGACTTCGTTTGGAAAACAATACGATATTGACTTTATGTGATAATACATTATCATTACATGCATAATGTAATTGTTTTAACAATTATTTGGTTCGAATGATTGCAGTGGAGACTATACAAATGAACCCTCCATGAAGTGAATATATTTGTGTACACGTGGAACTCTCCTCGCCATGCAATACGTGACTTATAAGATTTACCTTGCAACCCTATTCTTCATTTTTCAGTGAGGGTTTCGGTCTCTGCAATGCTGGGTTCACTGTGGCCATGAGGGCTCGTAGTTGCTCGCATCCAGCTCCATTGTCTGTGCATTTTTTAAGATTCGTTGCTTAGGGTGAGAGTTGTGAAGTTCACAGCTCGTAAATGAATTGATTTCTGCAACTCAACCTTGTTGTGCGTGAGGGTAGTGTTGTACATAGTCAGTAGTTTAGTATTGAAGTCGTGGTTTGGCCATGGCCTTTGATTGCTCTTTCTTTAGTTGTTGATGTAGTTGATAACCCAAAATCAGCTGCCTCCTTCTCAGGTGTATACGAGGGTTTCACTGTTCGAAGCGTTGGTCTGCCTTCCTCGACCTCGGTTATCGACATTACAGGTAACAAATCGTATTTAAGAAGTTGAAAGCTATAAGAAAATACAGTTTTCAATTTTACATTCGAGTTCTTAATTATGTTTTGGTTTTCATTTTGCAAGGATAGTTTGGCTTAACATTTGGCAGGAACCACTTCTCATTTGGACCGGCGTTTAGTCTATGGGTAAGCCCCGGTTACAAAAATGGCTCTCCCTGCTTGTTCAAACCTTAGGGGAATGTTTGCAGTTGGAAGAAGTTACAGCATGGTATTTCCCAGTCTTGGGTTGTTGTTCTTCAGTTTATAAGTTTTGTTTTTGTTTTAAAACCCATGCTTACAGCAGGGTGACTCCCGCTCAATGTCGTGACTTGTAATGCTCTCTTCTTGTGTTTAAAAAGGATTTTACATTGTTGTAAGTTTTGATATAAAGTCTGTTTGATTTGTTAATTAAAACCCCATGTCACGATATGGGTGCACCGGCTCAGAGCTGGTTTTTGTACACTGTTTAAGTTTAAATCCGTTCACCTGTCAAGCAATACACTGGGTTTTTAAAAGCAAAAGGATTTTCCTTTGAGCTCGAACTCAGTTTATCTTAATGCTATTATTGTGACTCTGTCTACTTAGGGTTTTTACCCTATTCAACTGTGAAATAATAATTTGTTGTTTATTATTTATTTTGTATTAGATTTTTGTTAATGGTTTTTAGACTGTCACTCAGTCATATTATAAGTTGTTTTACTTGTTGGCTCAGGAATTTCGAGCTAGGGTTTTCTGAAAGAAACCCTCGTTTACATAAATCTTTCAATTTGTCTATTATTTAATAAGCACTGTTATGTGTTGAACTTGTTTTAATTAATGTTACAGGTGTGTTGTGAAAACTCTAAGTGATATTTAAATATATGTTCTTTTATCTATCCTTAAGGACTATAAACAGTCTCTCATAATCTAATTGTTTATTTAAAAACATATCCAAATAATTGGATTGTAGCTTATGTATTTTATCTATAAAAATGATTTCTAGATTAGGGTTTTGACCCTGTAGATTATCTTTATAGGTACAACCTGTTGCTGAATTTAAAATAGGTCTTTCTTAAATAGGTATTTAATTTTTATGTTAGTTATAATCCTATTCTTATTGTTTTTATTGAAATGTTAGCAAGAATTTTATTAGAGTTAATTGTAAACATCAATTCAGTAACTAGTCTGTTCTTGACTCATTTAAAAATACTTTTCATAAAACCCTTCTTGTTTAGAGTAACTGTTGTCTTAGTTTAGTTAACATTATAAGTAAATGAACTAAGTAATTATAGTTCATTTCTATGTTTAACTGAAGTAGTTTACCTGTATCTTTTATACTGCATTTGCAAATAGTTAAAACACAAAAGAATATATTGATAACATAACACAGTTTATTCTCATGCATATTTTAACTTGAATAAAAAAGAATACTTCATTTATCTACTAAGGTATTTTCTTAACATAATAATAATCCTTCTATCTATACTAAGCTGCTGCTTTTTCTAATATTTACATACATCAGTTTGTAGAACAATAACATAGATAATCAGGTTATTGTTCTTTTTGATGATAACCTACATACTGAAAAAAAATTACTTGCTATTATAAAATGCATAACATATCTAATCATTCTAGTCTCTTATCATTTCCTTCATCTACTTTTAAATACTCTGTCTGTGCTAGAGTATGCTCTGGTCCTTCCAGACATGGAAAAACACATATTAGAATTTATTTTTCATCTATTCGGATTCATTCCTTCCAAAATCTAAAAGATTACTAACTCTAACATTTTACAACTAAATATTTAACATTCAGATAACAATCAGATTCACTTTTAACCATCTCACACAGTAAAACCAAAGAATGTAGAACCTGATTAAGATGGACAACAACAGCATTAGGAGGTCGTTCCTCCCTACCAAACTCCTGGAGAGAGCTCAAACAACGCTTCCTCGGGACCCCCGAGCCTATTCCTAGTCTTCTTGGTTGAGAACTGGTGGAGCATGCAATAGACTAGTCCAGTGACTCAGAAAACACTCTGCACTCAGCAGTAAGATCATTCAGCTGAAAATTTGCACTATATCACTTAGCAGTTAACCCCTCAAACTCTTTCCACAAATTCCCTTTCCATTGAATTTCTCTGAAATACATTCACCTGAATGATCACTTCTCTAGAATGAGCAGCCTCAGCTCTCTTCAATGGGCATTTTTATAAATATTGCCTAGGTATTTTGGGTCAGTTGTCATTAATTGAGCCACCTGCTCAGATCCCACTTTCTTGGGGGATCATGACCCCAAATGTAGGGAGGTTGCCACTTGCAACAGTTGGAAGTGGTTTGAGGATGTTGCCACATATCTATTTTCTCTCCACCCAGTCTCCTCCACTAATTTGACTAGTAAACACTCTTTTAATAGCTCTCCTAAGCTGTTGTCTCCACCTTTATTTATTTATAATTAAAATATTCAGAATTACATTAAATATCCTTGACTCTACTGAGTCATCAATTACAGCTTAGCATAAAATTTAACATATTGTCTTTAAATAAAATCAAATAAAATAATATTGTTTTTTGCAAAATTGGGGCATGTGAAATCCGACCATGGAAGGAACCAGTCCTCTCACCATGTCAGAAGGGCACAACACTTACATCTGACCATGGAAGGAACCAGTCCTCTCAACATGTCATAAGGGCACATCACTTACATCTAACCATGGAAGGAACCAATCCTCTCACCATGTCAGAAGGGCACAACACTTACATCTAACCATGAAAGGAACTAATCCTCTCACCATGTCAGAAGGGCCCACGAAATCATCACTTCCCTTTGGAGGGAACCTCTATCTGGAGAACACCAAGATTCTCCCTGAAGTAATCAAACTTCACTCTGGCCATTTCTAGCATAGAATCACATCAGGGTTAATTACATCCAAGGATAACCCGCGAGCTTCGCCAGGACTGATTACATCCGAAGAAAACCTACAGGACGTTTTATGTCTGAGAAACCTACGAGCTTTGCCAAGATTTATGCTTAGACAACCTATCTCACCAGCTATGCTAGAACTCCCTCTTTCGAGAGATCTCGATCTGTATCACAAACTAGAGCTTCACTGCTCCTCTCTGCATCATACCAAAAATGCAAGTCAGATCAATCAAATCAAATAGTAGTTTTCAAAAGAAACATACTACCTCCCAAACAGTAAGTGGCAACATCTTTTTCCTTGGCTGTACTCAGCACCATGCAAGACTCCATCCTGCCAACCAAGAGATCACACATGATCTCATACTGAAGAAGCACCCCAAAGTGCTCTTCCTATCAATGGCACTATCCAATCTGAATCCGTATAACCTTCTAGGTTAATCTTCTTATTCATATCATACTTGCAACCATCAAGTGAACATGTCTCAATGTGTTCACAACAAAGTAAGTATCTGTTCTCGTATCCGTCAGGTACATCAATGAACAAATCGTCTAATGATACATCATGGCATCAACCGACTCTGATGAAGCAACACTCAATAGCTTCAGGCTCGATGCCATAGGTGTGGTCATGCAGTCCATCATCCTAAACCTATTCAGGATCTCTACTGCATACTTCCCTTTTCCACACCTCCATGCCTAGAAAATAGTGCATTAACACATAACAGGAGCATCACTAGTCTTCCACCTTCAACCTTGAAGCAAAGGGTGGAATCCACTTTACTCTCAGTAAAGCCTAGAGTCATCAGTAATCTGTCCATCTTGTCGTACCATGTCAAACCTTAGGATCTTCTGAAGTCACTCTGTTAGCCTCCCAACAAGATCCCTTTCCAAGCTGCAAAGGAAAGGGAACCCACCAGAGATAAGTTTTGAAAATTTTTTAATTTCTGTAGCTGTTAGCTTTTAGCTACAAAATTGCCATACGAGACTTTTTCCTTGGTATTTTTCATTATTCTTTTGGTTTTGACTTTGTAATTATTTTCTTTTGACTTCTGTAAATAATTTTTTTTGAAAAGATAAAAATTTCAAAAAAAAAACAAATCGTTCAAAGCATGTCTTAACCAAAGGATGATTAGTTCTTCACTCAAGACTGGTAGAACCTGGAACCTACACATCACAATCACAAGCTTGATCAAAGATTTGAATAATGAAACCTAACAGAGAATGGAAGTCAAATCATAGATGTATATCTATCAATTATGTTAAAGTATTGCATGATTTTGTCATCAGAATTCTATCGAAGACTGAGATGATGATTATAACATCATGAATGCTTTAACATGTTATCTTTACCCTATATTTTGATCTTCTATTCATTTTGCTATCCTATGGGTCTTTGACATCATGGATGTTTCATTTCATTTTGATTTTTTTTAATTGCTTGACAAATGGGATTTCGCTTCAATAAGTTATCTACTTATGTTTATTCGACATGAGATGAAAATTAGGAGATATGATACATTTTTATTTGAGATAATTTACATTGCTATTCGACATATGAGATTCTCGTTCTGCGTGATGTTAAATATCTCTTTGCATTTATCATTCGATATGACTAATCTCTAAGAAGTAGGATTCATCTAAATCATCATGATGATACAAATATCAGTGCTGTCACGTTATGAACTGATTAGCTGCCACCTGCCATTTAACATGAAGTCTACTTAATAGAGCAGTTGTACTCACCTGTACTCGCATCATAACTTCTGTGACAGAAAGAGATGGTTCTCGATAAGCCCATCTCATGTCAATTCATTGCGTTGAGCAGGTCTTAGTCCTCTTCATTTCGAGTATTGCAGAGTACAAGGTTTTGTTTGCTCCTGATCTATGTTTCGAATAAGGGTTAGGGTTTTACTCGTCTGTTCCTTATGCTACGAACCCTGTACATTTCTCAGAAAATTGAGGTAACATTGTTCAGAAACGATTATGGTAATCCCCGGACATCGTTTTCATAAGCCTTGGCCAGAATTATATCATCAAACGATGGTTTCTTTGAGAGTTACGGTTTCTATATATGTTGCATGCTTATTGAAAAGATACCCATTCAAGAAGTCTCTCTAAGACGGTCCAGTCTGTTGGTAAAACATAATTCATTCCACGTTTTTGGAAATAATTCTTTACATTTTGTGAAAAGACTGAAATGAACTCAGGGTTTGCTTGAATTGTTTGCAAATCTATAACTTCACTCGTCTGCTAGGAACGATTTGATATGAATATTCACATTTTCTTGAATTTAAGACTGGTCATGTATCGTTTCAATTTTCAGAATATGTGAAAAATGGTGAACAGAGCAAAATTAATATTAGTTTTGTTAATAAGAGAAATGCTAGACTTTCTTCAAGATTAACCAGGAATCAAATTAGGAAACAAAATGAACCTGAGTTTGTTGATTTGGATCAAGTCAATGATCCAACCTCCTCTACAGCTCAAGCTATGCTGGATCTAAAGGATCGGCCACCTGCAAGCTCCCCTGCACCCTTTGAAAAAGTTAGACCTGAAATTGATGATGAATCAGATAATGATTGTGAAGATGTTGTATGCAAAGACTGTTTAGATTATAAAGCTCAAGTTCAGAATATTAAAGATAATGTGGCTGAATTATATAAAGAGATTCTAAAACTAAGAAGCCAGAAAAGATTGTTAACCGAGGGCTATGAATTAGAAATTGTTGAACTTAACAAAAAGATCAAGAATAATGAACCAGAACAAAGATACAACAGTTCAGGCATTAACATCATTATAAATTATGAGGGGCAATCAGCCTCCAAGAGAAAAGAAAATTCATAATGTCAGGTATGCATATTCTTTTATGTCCAATATTATAATTTCATCTTTTCAGTATTGTTTTCTGATATCATTATTTTAATTATCAAACAGGCTGATTCGAGGATTATGGAGTAGATGAGCATGTGGAGCACTCGTGGCTGGAATGGACGAAGTAGTTGTGACTCGTATGATGAGGAAATATTCGATGTTCATATTTTGAGTGATTTTTTGAAAGTCAAATTCATAGGTGTCATTTTTAGAGATATGTACTCCTAAAGTATCTCGATCCCTTGATTTTTGCAAAACATTTCTATGTTCAGCATGATTTGTTAATGACTCATCTCTTCCCAAGAAAGATTATTTAAACAATTCTTTGGGAAGAGTAAAGGGGGACTTTTGGGTTAGCAGTAGCACATTTTGAAGATACAGTTTGTCACATTGGAAGTACATTTGGACTAGTCAGCTATCAAATGATTTTGTAGCTTGTTGATTTCATCTTTCGACTTTCCACAATTGGTAAACTGTAATGTTTTCTTTTCAGTTAATACAAAGTGAATGATTTCCCTTTTTGTTATTTATTCTGAAAAGATTCATCTTGTCTCTGGTTACCTGAATTTGATGACAGTTAATTGTTATACTGAGTTTTATCATATGCAATGATTTGTATTTGATTTTGAGATTTGAATAAATTGTTTAAAAGAATGATTTCTGATTTAAATACATTTTATTCAGATTTGACTCACACATTAAAATATTGATGTCAAGCATTGGTTCTTTAATGCTATTATCCAACTAGAAATATTATTAATATCTGAAGATTGAATGATTTCTTGTTTCAGATTTATAATCATTTCTATTTGCATCTGTTAAGGTAAAGAAACCAGTACAAAGAAGATTATATTGGCCAAGTTATGTCTTTTGTTTATTTTTTTAGAATTTAGATTATCTTTATGCTCTGATATGGATATAAGCAGATGATTCTACTTGTATCTAATAATCAGATTTAAAGTTAGATTTTGATCTTTTCTTTTATTTAAAAAAAAAACGGAAAAAAAGTCATAAAAAGTTCTCTCATACTTCCAGGCAGCAATTTGATTCTATAATATTATGTTTTGTGATCTTTTATTTAGTTAGATTCTATATTTCATTAATCAGATTTATGTTAGTATTAGTTAGTTTATTAGTTTCATTTATTTTAGATTAGTTGTTAGTTTTCTTATAGATTTGATTTAGTTTGATCTTTTAGATTTTATTTTATCTTTTAGATTTCATTTAGATCAACTCATTGGCTAACGGAGCCATAAAACCCGTCGAGGATAGCCATCCCAAACAGCTTGGAGCCTGTTTAAGGATCCCGGACTGGGCTATCTCTCCCTGTTGCGAGCAAGTCACATTTTCCCGACAACAAATTGGCGCTAGAAGGAGGGCCAGTAGATGACAAGTTAATCTACTGGAGCTATATCATTGATTAATGGCTTCTGTTCCGATTTGGAGATGTTTTTCTCGAAAAATCATTTTTGATGCTCCAGCAAGGATAGTTGATCTTTTAACAAAAAACAAGTTTAATGGTGAGGAAGTAACATCTGCATATGAACATGTTTTACAATTTATTGATCATTGTATCTTTCACAATATTACTGATAAAGATGTCATGTGCATATTTTTTACTCTTACTTTTGAAGGACGAATCAAGAATTGGTGTGAAACCTTGCCGGTAGCTTCTATCCATTCTTTTGAACATTTAATTAGTGAATTCTTAGTTTATTTTGGGGATTATGATTTCATTAGTTTGAGCACTGAATTAAAAAATTTAAGGAAAGACAAAGATGAATCAGTGGACGACTTCATTAACAGATTTCTTCATCTTTGTTATATGTTTCCTTCGAAAGATATTCCTTGTTTAAGTGAATGGTTTCATCATTTGTTTCTTTCAAATGAACAAGATTCAAAAGCTAATCAATCTGAATTTTTATCGAATGATTATTCACAGGTTGATTTTGCTCTTCATGAAAATTCTGAAAATTTAGAAGTGGAAGAAAACCAACCTTGTATGACAACATTTTTCACTTTGATGGATGTGGATTTTAAAGAACATGATACTTCAAATTATGATATGTCCATATCTTCATTGAATGATAAAGAAGTTTATGAAGAAAATTGTCATGTTTTAAAAGATACTACTTCTATTTGAGAAACGAAAGAAATTGAATCTAAAACTTCTAGTTTGGCTAAAGAGATTCGAGATTCATCTTGTGGAGATCTTATCATTGATCATTTTATCAAATCTCCATTAATTCCCGAATCTTCTTAGTCTAAAGAATCCAGTGACTTTCTATCACATTTATATTCTTATGATGAACATAGTAAGGTCTCAGATAACTTGTTATGTTCAGATTTTTCCATAGATCGTGTCATGGATATTAATCAGTCTATCCTAGAAGAAGAAATCAAACCACCCATAGACTCATCTTTTGAAGAGGAACTATTCAATGAAGAGTGTTCTTGTGATAATATTTCTTGTCCACGAAAAGAATTTCATTTTCTTAATGCTTCAACATATTTTTCTTTGTACCCAGATATTTTTAATCAAGAGGCAATGCATAGTTCATATTCTTATGACTTTGATTTTACATTGTCACAATCTTATGAGGTACAATACAATCATGATTTGCATTTAGAAAATGAAGAAATTAATCTTTCTTCCCATGAAACATTTTCTCAATTATATACATGGGAATTAGGAAATATTCAAACAAGCATATTTGAAGAAGTCTCTTATGATTCATCGAAATTCTTAGATCAACAATCTTATCATGATCAGTCACTTGAGTTTGAAAATCAATATGAAACAAGTAAAGTCAATGATTATCATCATCATATTAATAATTTGTATCTTACAATTGATGATGATTTTCCACCTACCTTGTTGGATTCCATTAGTTCAGCTCAAGCTAGTGATTCTGAGGAGTTTAATCCCTATCAAATTGATCAGGATGTTAATCATAATGCGGAAAACACTCTTGAATTTGAATTTAAGAAAATTAAATCTGAATTTGATGATCTTTTTAAACGATGTGTTTGTTTGCAAGATGATATTCATAGGGAGAAAAATCTACAGGAAGGATTGTTGAACTTTGAGTTTCTTTCACATGATTCTGTGCACAAAACTTTAGCACAAGACTGCCACAATATATCTCTCTCGTTACCATATTCTTTCAAACAATCCTATTTTATTAATCACACATATTATGATAGGATTGCAAATTGGCTCGAGAGATCTTTTCTTGCGAAGTTTCCAGAGAATGGTAAGGTTGCATTTACTTTGTTTTTTGAAAGTCAAAAGGGTAAGTCTGACTTGTTCATCCTTGGTTTCAAAATACTTCAATTATTATTACTAACTCTCATTTCGTTTGATTTTGCAGGATGGGAGTTATTACGATGGCTTCATTGGAAATATACTTTTACTTAATTTGTAAATATTTAATTAGTTTGACATAGGTTTAGATTTAGATTAATTTATGTTTGTTTTTTTTTAATAAATGCAAGTATGAAGATAAATGACAGTATTGAAAACGAAAATGAGACGGCCACGAACATATGAAGGGATGTATTCCTTACCCTCTCTTATTTTTTTTCTTTTCTTTACATTCCTCTTCAGAAACATTCATGTTTAAGTATATTCTTAATTGCAAAATTATAAAACTTTGTCATGAAATGTTTGAATGGAATTAAAAAGGGTTTTTGATCTCATAACTGCAAAACTTTAGTTGAACTTTCACACTTCTTTATTTCTTTTCAATAAAGACCTTATTAAATCAAATTTCTCACGATTTATTAAGAACAAGCACTGTCATCACTAACTTTTCTTTAAGTTAGTTAAGAGACTTTGATTTACATTTGGTCTTAGTTATTTTTAATAAGCAAACACTGGAGGGTGATTCTGAACCTATCCAGTGAATGGCCAAATTCTGAAATTTTTCTTTCAGTAATTTGCTGAAAGTGAACTTTTGTAAACACTGTAAATACTATACATTTGTAAATATTTGATTAATTTTCTTTTTTTTATTTTCTGCTGTAATTTTTGCTTTTGTTTTTGTCAAAACCAGAAAATCTTAAAATTTTGGGAAGCTGTCTGTGTCACAAGCTCACAATCTGATTGCAAAAAACAGTCAAGCTGTTAAAAAAATGTCTTCACTTCATATTTGAAAAATCTGCACAAGAAACTGAAACTGTTGTAAAGAAAAGAAGAACACTAGGCAAAGACTGAGATTGTGTTTTATTTCTTTTATCATTATCCCCGGATTTGCTGAAATTAATAGATCACGAATTCATCCTTACTAGGAATATCATTACTCAGTCAGAAATCAGCCTTGGGAAAACAATTGAAAGTCAGATACGAAACCAGTAATCTCTAAGTCCTTTACGCTATCCTACTCGTAAAGAGTTTCCATATATGTTCCCCCATTATAAGATGCAGATCTTTAAATAGATAAGCACTCAAGATTTTGGGTATGAAACCTTATTTAATTTATTTGTCCAGGGATATAAGTCGCTGGGTAAAAAGGGTTAAAAAGTGTCCCTTTCGAGGCTATGGATGCCTGCTGGCTGGAGTGGCTCCGTCGCTGACCAATTTGGATTCCAAATCATAAGTACCATATTTGTACAAAACTATAAGAATCCATAAGTCATCCCATACTCGTAAAGAGTTTCCAATGCTGCTTACCCTTAATAAATTCAGAAGTCCTAAATGCTCATATGTTGAAATTTTATCTTGGGACAAGAATGTTGGGATTGACGGTTAAAATTTAACCCTTTCGAGGCTATGGACGCCTGCTAGCTGAAGGGATAGAAATGTAGTATCGGGACTAAATCTATAAATGCTGGTTAGTTATCAGAAGTTCTTTGAATTCCCAGAGCTAATTTCTTTCCAAGTTCTGAATTTTCCGAAAACTCTAAAATTCGTGCTATTCTTGAAAGTAATTTTTGGATAATCATAAAAGACTTGAAATCAAGCATAGTCCGACATTCAATGTTATCAAAAAGACACAGTTTTCTGATTTCTGTATTAAAAAAGTTTTAATCTGATTTGAAGGCTGTCTTTTCTTCTTGATTCAATATATATGATCAGATGGTGTGTTTGTACAGAGATAACTGCTTCGCCCCGTGATTCACCATTTGTTGGCTTCCCAACAAGATCCCTTTCCAAGCTGCAAAGGAAAGGGAACCCACCAGAGATAAGTTTTGAAAAATTTTGAATTTTTGTAGTTGTTAGCTTTTAGCTACAGAATTGCCATACGAGACTTTTTCCTTGGTATTTTTCATTATTCTTTTGGTTTTGACTTTGTAATTATTTTCTTTTGACTTCTGTAAATAAATATTTTTGAAAAGATAAAAATTTCAAAAAAAATAACAAATCGTTCAAAGCATGTCTTAACCAAAGGATGATCAGTTCTTCACTTAAGACTAGTAGAACCTGGAACCTGCACAGCACAATCACAAGCTTGATCAAATATTTGAATAATGAAACCTAACAGAGAATGGAATTCAAATCATAGATGTATATCTATCAATTATGTTAAAGTATTGCATGATTTTGTCATCAGAATTCTATCGAAGACTGAGATGATGATTATAACATCATGAATGCTTTAACATGTTATCTTTACCCTATCTTTTG
The DNA here is from genome assembly GCA_001517045.1 of Pseudotsuga menziesii. Classification (NCBI taxonomy): domain Eukaryota; kingdom Viridiplantae; phylum Streptophyta; class Pinopsida; order Pinales; family Pinaceae; genus Pseudotsuga; species Pseudotsuga menziesii. The sequence goes on from LPNX010610101.1 coordinate 50,781, forward strand.
ATCTTCTATTCATTTTGCTATCCTATGGGTCTTTGACGTTATGGATGTTTCATTTCATTTTGATTTGTTTTAATTGCTTGACAAATGGGATTTCTCTTCAATAAGTTATCTACTTATGTTTATTCGACATGAGATGAACATTAGGAGATATGATACATTTTTATTTTGAGATAATTTACATTGCTATTCGACATATGAGATTCTCATTCTGCGTGATGTTAAATATCTCTTTGCATTTATCATTTGATATGACTAAGCTCTAAGAAGTAGGATTCATCTAAATCATCATGATGATACGAATATCAGTGCTGTCGCATTATGAACTGATTAGCTGCCACCTGCCATTTAACATGAAGTCTACTTAATAGAGCAGTTGTACTCACCTGTACTTGCATCATAACTTCTATGACAGAAAGAGATGGTTCTCGATAAGCCCATCTCATGTCAATTCATTGCGTTGAGCAGGTCTTAGTCCTCGTCATTTCGAGTATTGCAGAGTACAGGGTTTTTTTTGCTCCTGATCTATGTTTCAAATAAGGGTTAGGGTTTTACTCATCTTTTCCTGATGCTACGAACCCTGTACATTTCTCAAAAAACTGAGGTAACATTGTTCAGAAACGATTATGGTAATCCCCAAACTTCGTTTTCATAAGCCTTGGCCAGAATTATATCATCAAACGATGGTTTCTTTGAGAGTTACGGTTTCGATATCTGTTGCTTGCTTATTGAAAATATACCCATTCAAGAATTCTCTCTATGACAGCCCAGTCTGTTGGTAAAACATAATTCATTCCACATTTCTGGAAATCATTCTTTACATTTTGTGAAAAGACTGAAATGAACTCAGGGTTTGCTTGAATTGTTTGCAAATATGGAACTTGACTCGTCTGCTGGGAACGATTTGATATGAATATTCACATTTTCTTGGATTTAAGACTGGTCATGTATCGTTTCAATTTTCAGAATATGTGAAAAATGGTGAACAGAGCAAAATTAATATTAGTTTTGTTAATAAGAGAAATGCTAGACTTTCTTCAAGATTAACCAGGAATCAAAGTAGGAAACAAAATGAACTTGAGTTTGTTGATTTGGATCAAGTCAATGATCCAACCTCCTCTACAACTCAAGCTATGCTGGATCTAAAGGATCGGCCACCTGCAAGCTCTCCTGGACCCTTTGAAAAAGTTAGACCTGAAATTGATGATGAATCAGATAATGATTGTGAAGATGTTGTATGCAAAGACTGTTTAGATTATAAAGCTCAAGTTCAGAATCTTAAAGATAATGTGGCTGAATTATATAAAGAGATTCTAAAACTATGAAAGCAGAAAAGATTGTTAACCGAGGGCTATGAATTAGAAATTGTTGAACTTAACAAAAAGATCAAGAATAATGAACCAGAACAAAGATACAATAGTTCAGGCATTAACATCATTATAAATTATGAGGGACAATCAGCCTCCAAGAGCAAAGAAAATTCATAATGTCAGGTATGCATATTCTTTTATGTCCAATATTATAATTTCATCTTTTCAGTATTGTTTTCTGATATCATTATTTTAATGATCAAACAGGCTGATTCGAGGATTATGGAGTAGATGAGCATGTGGAGCACTCGTGGCTGGAATGGAGGAAGCAGTTGTGACTCGTATGATGAGGAAATATTCGATGTTCATATTTTGAGTGATTTTTTGAAAGTCAAATTCATAGGTGTCCTTTTTAGAGATATGTACTCCTAAAGTATCTCGGTCCCTTGATTTTTGCAAAGCATTTCTATGTTCAGCATGATTTGTTAATGACTCATCTCTTCCCAAGAAAGATTATTTAAACAGTTATTTGGGAAGAGTAAAGGGGGACTTTTGGGTTAGCAGTAGCACATTTTGAAGATACAGTTCGTCACATTGGAAGTACATTTGGACTAGTCAGCTATCAAATGATTTTGTAGATTGTTGATTTCATCTTTCGACTTTCCACAATTGGTAAACTGTAATGTTTTCTTTTCAGTTAATACAAAGTGAATTATTTCCCTTTTTGTTATTTATTCTGAAAAGATTCATCTTGTCTCTGGTTACCTGAATTTGATGACATTTAATTGTTATACTGAGTTTTATCATATGCAATGATTTGTATTTGATTTTGAGATTTGAATAATTGTTTAAAAGAATGATTTCTGATTTAAATACATTTTATTCAGATTTGACTCACACATTAAAATATTGTTGTCAAGCATTGGTTCTTTAATGCTATTATCCAACTAGAAATATTATTAATATCTGAAGATTGAATGATTTCTCGTTTCAGATTTATAATCATTTCTATTTGCGTCTGTTAAGGTAAAGAAACCAGTACAAAGAAGATTATATTGGCCAAGTTATGTCTTTTGTTTATTTTGTTAGAATTTAGATTATATTTATGCTCTGATATGGATATAAGCAGATGATTCTACTTGTATCTAATAATCAGATTTAAAGTTAGATTTTGATCTTTTCTTTTATTTAAAAAAAAAAACAGAAAAAAAAAAAAGTCATAAAAAGTTCTGTCATACTTCCAGGCAGCAATTTGATTCTATAATCTTATGTTTTGTGATATTTTATTTAGTTAGATTCTATATTTCATTAATCATATTTATGTTAGTATTAGTTAGTTTATTAGTTTCATTTATTTTAGATTAGTTTTTAGTTTTCTTATAGATTTGATTTAGTTTGATCTTTTAGATTTTATTTTATCTTTTAGATTTCATTTAGATCAATTCATTGGCTAACGGAGCCATAAAACCCGTCGAGGATAGCCATCCCAAACAACTTGGAGCCTGTTTAAGGATCCTAAACTGGGCTATCTCTCCCTATTGTGAGCAAGTCACATTTTCCTGACAACACACTCCCTCTAAAGTGGAGCATCATACTCCCTCTGTCTTCCATACTCTACGCACTGAAACATTCTGTACCGGAGTGACAAGTAGCTTCCTCTGCTACTAATAATCTATGTATCCATATAGGGTCACTGGATACCAAGATCCTCTATCTTGAACTTTTTCAAAAGTTCTTCTCGCACCCATCTGTGAGCTTGTCATCCTCTATCAACCTTGTAGAACAGGTTTAGATCTTCATCAAGCTCCTCATGTATGTGTTATCCCATGGGTGTAATTTGAGCTCGTACAAGAACTTCTTTCATTTGCACACATGATTCTTCCTATCATGTGACTTCACTTCCAGTGGCTCCAAATGTCTCTTTGTAGTTTATGCCTTCTTTTCATGAGAAGCCTCGTGCTACAAAACTTTCCTTGTATCCCACGATGTTTCCATCTACTGCATGATGGAACTATGAACTTTCCTTCATGTATCAATACTGGATTCTAGACATCATTCTTCTTGAATTGATCTTCCCTTTGTTCTTGGAAGGTTCTGCATCAATGATGTCGCTGCATTCGTCATATTATTTTTCATTTTGAAATGTCATCACTTGTTCTTCGGAACAAGTCTCATCCTTCTTTGCTTGTAGGTGATTATGTATGCGATCTTTCCTACGAGTCAAATGCATTTACATGGTTAGAGACATTTCATAAGGAATATTCATAATGGCAAATTCTTATGCATAAATATATGATCATGCAACTACTTTAGCCAATACAACATTCATCCATATCTCATGGAAACTTTTATAGATGCCTTCCATCTCTACCAGGACAACATTGAGATTGTGCACTAATCCAATATGTCTGCAAAGAGGTTTCATTCTAGATAAGTAGCAATGGAGATTTGTATAGCACCATGAGCTACTTACCCATCACATGCACATTAGTAGTATAGTGTCATTAATGCAAACATTTTATCATGCATAATACATCAACTGAATATAAACAAATGCATAACAAAACAATATCACGAAATGACAATTGAATACTTATCTTTTATTTGTTTCATAGGTAGACTCCTTCTTGATCCTTTCGCTTCATCTTCTTCTTCATTCATGACTTCATCATTTCTTATCCAAACTCCCAAGATGGATAAGAGATTCTTCAAGAATTTAGTCCTTCATATTCCTCATCGCTTGAGGGGTCTTCTTTGGATGGTGAGATCTTGATCTTCAATTGCTCCCATCTTCTCTTCTCTTCTTATGAGTCGAGCTTCTTCTTCTTCCCAGAGTCTGCTGAAAGTAATCATTTCCTTCTAGTACACATTCCTCGAATGAATGAATCCCATGATACTGGGATGCCATTCAAGATGGCTATCACTACTTCTGCATTCTTCACTTCTTCTTTTACCGCTTCAATTTGTTCTTTGATTTGAGAGACCCTTATGACTGTATGGTCTCTACATTCTGGATCTTCACATTCTTCAACTTGTTTCTTGAGGTCGTATTCCAATTTATGTTCTTCCCTTAAAATAGCTTGGTCAACGAATCAAACATCTTCGGTGTCTTTAGGGAAGACACTTGTGGTACAAGTTGATTTTTGATTGAATAAATAATGATATTCTTGGCCTTGACCAAGTTCTTCTTGTGTAAGGCTTCTAGCCTCATCTCCCTCTGGAACTGGAACCTCTCCACTCATGTGGGTGTCCAATTCATTTTCTTCAGAGAGATCATATACTTCCATGCTTGGAAGTTGTCAAATTCACCAAGCTTATCATCAACCTGATGTGATAGATCACTTTGAAATGAGAACCTCAATGAAAATAGCAAAATATTAGATCTTACCGATTTGAGGTGTCCATCCTGGTTTCGGAGCTGGCTGATCTAGGGTTTGTCAGAGAAACCCTAATTTTCAAAACTTAGAATATTTCAAATCTGATTGGATAGAAATATATATCTCTTAAAATGGAGCTTTCCAATATATTCTTTTTCTAAAAACAGTAGAGGGAAGCTCCCGAAACAGGAATCCCTAGTTTACCAATTTCTTCTACAGAAATGTCTGTTACTGTTTCTATGCTATCTCTGAAATTACTACTCCTCTATATCTAAAAATTAGTACTGAGGTATATGCACATGTACCTGTTCCCACACCATAGGTTTCATCATAATAGATTTCCCCAATTGGGACTTATGATCATTTTCCCAAGGTGACCTTTTACAAGACTGTTCAGAATAGCAAAGTTGTACAGACTTCCACGTGTCACTGGTTCATATTCTGAGTCTGAAATTTGGACCACAGAAATTAAAGTCCATGACCTTTCTATAAAATCTTCATAAATTTCATTTGGACATCGATAGCCCAATATATAGCAATTATCCCCAGGTGTCCTATTTAGGGATGAATTCTGGAAGAGGTTGGAACCCTAACTTGGAGGGATCATATCTCCCAGAATATAGTGAATTTCAGGCTGAATTTTGGACACAGTGTAAATCAGGATTTTATATTCAATATTTTCAATTTTTAACTCTTGAGCCTTCACCAATATTGGGATATAGTGAATGTACCAAAACATAGCTGTTTTAGTATTTAGGGTTTTTCTAGCTTGGGGTCAAACTAGGGTTTGACTTTCTCGAAGTTTCACCCAACCAAAAATATTGATCCAAGTCTATAAAATTTGATTTTTATGAGGAGATAAATCCTATGCCAGGCTCACTCAAAAATTCCTCTTCTGTAAGAAGCCCTAATTTCCCGCACCAAAAACTGAAAATGCTCAAAATCGAATTCCGCTTCGACAGAAAGATGCGCCCTTCAATGGAGAGTTAGCCTAGGATACTTTTGCTGATGGATTGTGGAGAGAGACCCAAAAAGTAAGAAGCCCTAGCTTTTACAGCTGCACAATTTCTTCTTCTCAGGTTAGCTCTGATACCATGTTAGATTTTTATCATTAAGCTAGCAATACATTAGGATCTTTAAATGAGAGAATAACGAGCACAACTATCAAACACAAGAGACAATAAACACAGTGTTTATCCTCAGGGAAACCATAAATGATGAAAAACCTGAAACTTCCTCAGAGATAGAATTAGCACCAAAAATAAAACCTGAAAACATAAAGATGATCTCCATAGCTTCTATCTCTCTCTCACACACTAAGAGAGCTTCTCCTCTCTCACTCATGTGCCCCAATGAGTGAGTGTGTGTGTGATAAATAGAGAGGATCGCTCTCTATTTATATTCTTTCGTTCACTTGAAACCCACTTCAACATGTCAGACTCACTTAACAATTAATTACTAGATTCGACATCTCTAGGAGTGTCTAATAACCCTAGTGCCCCATAACTTATGGGGACTTTGCCTCCTCCGACCAACAAGGAGGCTTATCCTTAACTCAATGGTGGGGACTATTGCCCCGACTTACAATGACTCACCTAGGTTTGAATTCTATAGGATATTCTAATAACCCTAGGGCCCCACAACTATGGGGACTTTAACCCTTGACCAATAGGAGGGTTACCCACAATGACTTGACATGACTTTCACATTATAGAAAATTCCCGATCGGAACATCGGGGCATGACATGACTCAATTACATTACAGACACATCCCGGAATAAACATCGGGGTACAATACATAAGATATACAGAATGAATACATTCTGAAGTTACAAATACATCAACAATTTGAATGTGAGATCAATCAAGTCATGGTTTTCTTATGCTTTCCCATTTCTGTCTTGTCAAGATATTGACAAAAGATCCCAGGTATAAAATGATATAATACATATCATAATCACCAATCTGCGCATCCATTCTTAGCTCGCGGCCGAGTTTTATTCTCTTCCCAACATGGTGAAGTCTTATGTTTGGTCGCAGCTTGTCCTGGGTTTCTTTTATTAAAGTTTCAATTATGCGACAACATCTTTATTGTGGATCAACGATAAGCAAATTTTGAAAATACTTTAAGTTTACTAACCTTTCCGGTCGATTTCTTTCGTAATAGTTGATCAAATATTTTAGGCATATCCATTACATATCCTCTTTGTAAGGTGGAAGCAGACGTCGATGAATTTTGGTCAGGCGTCCAATAATATTTTCTTTTCTCTATAGACATCGAACGGTATTTTCTTTTGTGTTGTAAGTTGCACCTGTGGTTGGTCATGTTGTGCATTTTGGTATGCTCCAATCGTAACACCTCATCTTATCATGACAACAATGTTTTCTTCTCTCAACTCAATAGAAATCATTAGGATGTTCTGGTTAGAATTTGGGTTAGGATTTTGTAGGGGAACTTGATTTCCTATATTATTGGCATGTCGCTTAGCAATAAATTGAGGGAAGTCCTCAATGGTGTGGTCGATAGCTTTACAATACAAACCTGCCTTCGTAGGACTTCTTAATATTGATTGAAATGTCTTGGTTGTCCACAATTATAGCATATTATTTGTCCTCTTCTGTGACCAAATCCTCCTCCTCCTTGTTGTTTTCTTCGACCCTGAAAATTTCCACCCCCCTAGGTTGAGGGTAGTGTTCTTGCATTGGATACTGGTTCGTTTATATTGGGGTTGAGGATATAAATTTTGTTGATATTGGGTCGATGGATATTGAACAAGTGGGTATTGAGCTTGTGTTCATTTGGCTTGTATATGCTCTTCGTTATTCATAAAGTAGGTATACACCATTTTCTCCTACAACAGCGGGAATGCATTGCAGTCCTTCACATCATGTCCTATAGATTTACAAAATTTATAATACATACTAGCAGGTGCACTTACAATATTCTCCAAATACAAGAACTATTTTTATCGATGACCTCGAGTCTGACATATTCTACACCAAGGCATCCCTTAGGTATTTTTCAGGTTCGGCACTCCTGCTGCAACATAGTTCATGAGTGTTGGGAAGTTATCTTTATGGTGGCCCTCCATTCTGCATCGGGTACACTACGGTTCTTCATGAATCTCTTTCCCTTTCTTAATGTCTTGTATTTGCAGTGTAAGTTTATCTAGATGTGACTGAATATGCATCATTATTGCACCGGTCTCTTCAATTGGTGAGGATTCTAACTTCATTGCTATCTCTAGAGCTTCTTCTATGACAGAATCTTATGTTTCATCAATAGGATTCATATGTGTATCAACATCGCTACAATAAACCATTCCTTGTGTTGCACATCTAACATCTGAAAGCTTACTTTGGTCATCAATGTCTTAAATCTTTGGTCAAAATCCCAGACTGACTCTGTAGGTAACTGATTTATTTCTTTGATTTTTGTAATGTACTGTGACTCATATTTTGGATTTTTGAACTCGTATATTAATCCCTCTCGAATTTGATCAAGTGTTTTATGTGAAACTCCCACTGGAACTATAGAAATATTCTTATACCAGTCTAGCGCGTGACCTCTTGAGGTTGTGATCATCTACACTTGCTTTATCACTTCATCTTGGACCTATTGCATGATCCATATGACTTCACATAGAAACCAATGTTGTTATGGGTCTACTAACCCATTTTCATTAAATATAGGCATCTTAATATCGTTTCCATCCATTATATCAGCTCCTATTACACTCGGACAAAAAAATTGACTAGTTGGATTCCCTTGTTTGCTATTCACAACATTAGTATTACTTGTATTTAAAAAACCACTGGGAGACAAGTTTTTAGATATTACCTCTGATGATGTGTGTGGGGTTGTAGGTGTATCGTACTTGTGCTCTGAATCTGAATCTTTTGCTTCTTCTTTGTCTCTTTCAGATATTGGTTGATATTCCTCTTCTTTGTCACAAGAACCTTCTTCAAGAAATGACTCTAGGTCGTAATCTAGTTCTCCCATGGTCATACTACAACTTCCTCTACTTGTCAAATTTTTTCTTCTCTTTCGCGACCAAAATCTTCTTCCACTCCTTCACATCCACCTCCTGGTTCAGTACCATATCAGTAGGGAACATCTCAGCTTAGTTTGCTCCATATTTTGCGCACTTCTTCTACGACATATTCCAACCTTTTTTCGTGAAGTCCTTCTAACTATTAGACTCCATTATTAGGATTTATTTATTTCATATAAGCATCTTTATCCAAGTTCTCAAATATGTCAAGTATCTTCCTCGTGGTCCTTGGAAAATATTTCTTTATGCCTCACTATATGAGGTTATTGTGTCAACAACAAGCTCAGTAATGTATCCCTCCATAATATTTTCTACCCAAAAATTGACATCCCTCGACACAAGGTTGCTAGTACTTTTCAGTCGCTGAATCAACTAAGGGTTCCACTATATCAGTTCCCCTCCTTGGAAATCATTTCGCTAGGTTTCTAACTTCGACAGCCATTCATATAACACAATAGGGAACTCGAAAAATAAACTTCATTGTGAATATTTGTATAAAGGTATTTCTCCAACCACCTCGTCGGATTCAACCGTGATAATTTACTTTCTTATTGCGCAAACTCCAATGCTTTGAAATCCACCTAGGCTTGGATTTCCAGTTTTGTTGGATTCCAAAACATGTCCCTCACCAAAATGATTCACAATCCTGACAACGTAACCATTTTTTGTTGTTTCCTCTATCTTTGACCCAGTTTCAGACCTTCTGTCGCGCGCAACAAAGCCCAAGATATCGACCTGACAGAGCAAGCCTCAATTGACAACACTTGCAATGCAAATGCAATCTCACTCAAGATATATCTTATGGGTAACTTCCAGAACCATGTTTCCATAGTTGGGTGGGGGTTTCTTCTCCTTTGGCACCTTACAACCTTGTTTGACCAAAGTTGGTGGGTGTATTGCTTAAACTTACTGTGCGCAGATAAGACACTACTTAACTTGTCCATTACAATGATTATAACAACAATGTATGTTTAACACATAGATTATCTATCAATAGTGTGAATCATGCATAAGAAAACCCATTCATAAGAAAAGACATAAACACTTAATCACAATATACATTCCTGCGACTTAAGCACATTCATCATATACATCTATATACATTCAAATACATTCATGTGACATAAACACATTCATCATCTACTCAATGACATAGTATTTATCGTGGAAACCCATCCAGGAAAAACCACAAATGTTCTCTTCATCTGGAATGATAAATATATGGCACCTTCGGTCTGCGCACTGGGCTGTAGACTCTGTTCTAGATCTTCTTCTCTTATCTATAAAAACTTTTATCTCCTCTCATTCTCTCTAGATTCTGTCACTCTATCTTCTCCTACTCGACTCTACTGATGATATGCACACAACCTGGATCAACTACTCTTCTCTATACTTCTACACACTCAGTTGTAGATTACTCAACTCTTCTTGTAGAAATAAAAACAGCTGACTAGCTAAGTAAGTAACCAAGCAAGTAAGCAACTAGATAAGTAAAACCAGTAACCCACACACAACCTAGTTTCTTCATTCTTAAAGACTCTTACAAGTCGATATTAGCCAACTTCATTTAGTTAGCCAATAGGATTCCATTTATATTCTAGTGACATTTGTTAGTAGGCACTAACGACCCAAATTACAAAGATGTTTTTATTCCTTACAAAACGTGTGAATTTCATCGATTCTAGCTAGCCCCATACCCACAATCATCCTTAAACTGTCGTGTTCAGTCATTGCATCGCTGCACACCTTCTCTATCATGGTTCCTTCCATCTCGGCTGATCTCATCGCATCCTTTCCTTTCTACTGTGGCTTCTCTTATGTCGCAACTTCTCTTTTGTTGCAGCTTCCTCGCAACTACTTATTACCTTATCACTTTCTTCCTTGTATGCTTTTGTTCTTCCTTCTCTACCTCTGTTGTAGATCCTTTTCCTTCCTACGACCGGACTCTTTACCTTCTTGGGTAGAATTCTAACTGAATTCGACCTATATTTCCCTAGGTCCAACATATGGTCAATTCAAATTGTTGGAGGGCAAAGAAAGAAGTCCAGTTCTAGAGCGAGGTGTCCAATCTTACTACTTTGTGTTAGTTGGGGTGGTTGGGTGAACTTGTAAGCCCAAGACTATTTTGTTATCTTTTTGGTGGATTAATTTTCCTGGTTTTTTCCTCTAGTTGCATCAGTGAAATGACAATGGTGTAAGAAATTATTTTGGTGGAACTATAAGCATAGATGCAGTGATGGTTTTCACTGTGGTGCTAGCTAGGATGAAGCTAAAGGAAGGAATTACACAGTTGCAATGGATTTCGTAATAAACCAGTAAATCCTATTGCCAAGTGAAGAAATATGTGAGAAACTTGGGAATGGTGAGAATCTATGGTGAATGCATGAGTCTCAGCTAGGGGGTGGAGTTCCGTTCAGAGAAAAATGAGAAGAATTTCCGATGTTCAAGTGAAGTGTGGATGCCACGAACGAGTTTCCCATTTCAATTATTTCACATATAAGTGTATTTTCCTGGGAATTGTGTTTTAATTTATGAAATGGTAAATCATTAATGACTGTTAAAAGTTTTGAACAGTTTTCTTGTTAAATTTCCTAAGTTTGGATGCAAGGTATACATTCATGCTTTGTTTTGATTAATTCATGGCTACGAAATATTTGATAGTTTAATTATGGAGTAATTATTCAGAATTCTTGTGAATGGCACTTCTTTATTCAAGTTAGGGTTAAATTCATTCCATGTGGATAATGTTAATTTCCAAAGTTTGGATGTTTATGTGGAAGATATACTCAATCCAATAGTTATCTAATAAATTTTAGTTGTTTGTGTCGCATATATATCCGACCCATTAACTATTTAATAAAGTTTGTATGAGTGTGTCGAATATATGCTTGACCCATTATTTAAACATTTTTTTCTGCATAAGTCGACCTTTTCCTAATTCATCAACTAATTAATCAGTATTTATTCCTCACATCCCATGCCAAATAAGAACGAGATTCTTGGTCTCCTGATGATGAACCTGCTTAACAGGTTCAAAACTTGTCGAGAATTACCAATTCTTTATGCATATTTCCTATTATTTTTAATTTTTAAAGTGTGGATTAACAATGAATAAAAATTTTAGATGTTTGTATCGAAGATATGCTCCACACATTATACCTAATGGGTAAATTAAAAACCACCAACTAATTTGGTTATTTAAAACCAGATGTTGTTTTGGTTTAATAAAAGCCGCATGTTGGTTTGGGTTATTTAAAGAAAATTAATGTTTGTGTCCAAGATTTTATGTGGAAGCTCGAAAATATAAAAAAAGGAAAATGTTCTAATTTTGTTTATTAAATAATTATAAATCATACTTTTCCAAGGCACATTTTTAGGTATTTTCATTTAGAGGTATTGTGGTTTTGGAAAACCATGGCCGTAATTCTTAAGTTACAATATTTTCAAGTGTGGACAAATTAATAAAAGGTTTTGTATGGTAGGGTTTGCATACTAAATTCCATGGGTGGAATGGTTAAAATTATATGTCTTTTGTCTTACATGAGTTTGGAAAAGTATAAATAAATAGTGGGCGGTAATTTTAAGGGTGAATTCCTTATATTAATGAACATTTGACTTAATAAAATGAATAATGTTTATTTCAGAAATTTTTTTATGTCCTTGTGTGGCACTTCACCTATTGGAGTTCATTTATTGAATTTCCTTGTTTTAAGGAATTTTTTGGCATAAATTTTTTTATGTTTGTGGAGCAGTTCACTTTTAGTAGTTCATTTCCTTGTTTTAAGGAATGTTTGGCATAATTTTATGCGGTTGTGTCCAAGATCACTTATTAAATTTTCTTTGCATGATTTTATATGCTTAAGTCCCAGTCCACTGTGTCTTGGCTCACCCCTCACAGTCTCGCTCACAACTCACTTTGTAGGGGCTCACTCACTTGCAGCTCATGATAAAGTGTCTGAGTTCCCAGAATAAAGTCTTATACGTAAAAGTTTGTAAATATTACATTTTAATCCATAATTTAATATTGTCAGGAATTATTTTCTTAGTTAAAGTATTATAACATTTATATTAAAAAGAGTGGATCTATTTACATGTTTTAACCTAATGATTTTAGGTAAGTTAAACTCCCCTTAAAACTTATGGAAATTTCTACTACCTAGTAAGAATAAAATAAAAGGGATATGTCTATTTATTGTCTTAACAATGAAGCTAATATTAACTTACATTTCGTTATCATGAGTATTTATGAATCTCAAGATTTTAGTATGATTGATTTTTTTACTATACATTTGTATAAGTGTATACCAATCTTATGAATTAGTTAAGATTCCACTGATTATGATAATTATACATTTTAATATGCACTTGTAAGGTTTATGCATGTAACAAATATGGATATAATATTCATATAAAAAAATTATTGTGAAGTCTAGTATGACATGGGGTGTGTTACAAGCATAATCCATTTAAACATGTATAAAGCAACTATACCCATGGATACAAATATAAACAATTGCACATGAAATTTGGATGAGAAATGGATATTTCTATTAATGTAAAAACAAAGATACAATGTGATAACCTTTGTCAGCACCTCATCGGAACCGAGAAACTAAGTTCCTCCACCTAGGACTTCGCCACTTCAATCCTCCATAGCAAGGCAACCTCACAAAGACAATGGAGAGCTTGGGAGATGAACACAAAGGGTTCTATCAACAAGCATAAAGCATGTATACTCAAGTATATGGAAATGGGGCAAAAATTTTCTATAGTTTCCTTACTCGCAAAATGTATCTTCCTCCAATGCTTCACAATGGCTCAATATATAGCCCTCAAATGGGAAATGGAGGGTCAAATCAGAGTGTTTCCAGTCATATGGAAGGCCAAGGATCAAGCTATTCATTACTCGATGATTAAAAATCCAATATTTTTTGTTTGTGAGCACAAAACCTAATGTACATGAGTTGTAATGGTGCAATTTGCATATACGCAAACTACTTACCTGTGTGTATCTTCAAAAATGTCTTTTTTAGGGTTAAACTAAAGCATTAGGGCTATAATGAGTAAGGGGTTATACTAGGTATGCATAGGGACAAGGGAATTCCATCAATGCATGATGCATAAGATGTGGAAAATCACACTATAACATCAGCTACTACAAGTATGTCATGCAACCTAAAGAAATCATTGATATATTTCATTCGCGTTGATGAGCAGCTAGTTGAATGGAATTTTAAGCTCTTTGATTTTGAGATATGTGGTGCGTAATTTGGTCTTAAGTATTTGGGATTGATTATCAAACCCAATTGTCACATCCCCATCCCTCAGACCGGCGAAGAGGATGCAACCATCACCGAAGCATACAGGCATAGGGGCAAACAGCCCCATGAACATCAACAAAAGACATCAATGCTGAAATTAAAAGCTTAAACCACATGCATAACAGGATGCATAAACATCATACAAGATGCATAATTCCTCAATCATTCAGCGGAAGCAAACATATACATAAACCAGCATTTAGCATGTTCATTTCAGTAAACATCAATAGATATAAATTGCAGAGATGAAGTAACCAGCAAACTTATCTTTCAATGAAGAACTTGCCCGCAACCAGCTACGTCGCTGCAACGTTCCACCCAACCATAGGCCAGCGTGCTCATCAATCTCTCAGCACACTGCCACCCCCGAGCTGGGCATGATTCCTCCAAGGATAAGGGTCAACGTAGGCTTACACATAGCCGAGGGACACAATCATCCAAACCAACACCGCTGGGTTTACCAGGCCTTCCACAATCGGCCAGCCAGCACAGTCTGAAGACCAACCACTGCTTACCACAGCAGCACAATCCCTTCACAGCCCTGTGAAGAAGGCAAAGACAACCGGGGATAATCCCAAACAAACCATGACCACAAGGAAACACAGAGTTGTTCTTGGCCCTAGCGTGGCCAAAACAACTCAACAGCAACCCAAAACCAGGGTACTTCAGCAACCCAAATTCACAATGGATGATGGCAACATTACACAATCCACAAGACAGATAAGAAGTCAAACTCCAAAACAGTCTGTAGCAGCCTCAAAGTGTAACAACAACACATCTCATGGTATGGGGAAAACAACAGTCCCAAAACATAACCCATGAGCACAACTCCACTAAGAATGCACAGTGGCCCAAAACGTAGTTAGACACCACAGTCAACAAAAGGCAGGGAAGACAACAGTCCCACAGCGTAATCAGTGAGCACACTCACAATATGGGGAAAATGGCTCCAAACGGCCTGTGTGTGAGGAAAACTTGCACCAGACCCCCAAATATAAAGAAGGCCACAACAGCCACCACGTAAGGGAGACAACAGTCCATCATGGACAATTAAACAAGCGAAAAAACAATAATTGTACAGGCCACATCGAGGAAGAAACTACATACTCTCAGCCTGTGGGTGAGGAAACTGGCACCAAGCCACAAGGCACAGAGGAACACATACCCGACCTCTGCATGAGGATTCCAGCCTGCACGTGAGGGGAAAAAGCTTCGCCTATGCGTGCGAATCAACAGGCCAATGGGAGGAACAGACAGACCCTCGAGAGGAGGAACGGGTAGACCATCATCGTGAAGGTTGAAGACCAGCCGTGGGAGCAAACAGACAGCGGCCTCTGCGCGTGGATGAACAGACCATGGCGAGAACGAAGTCGTGGGAGAGTGGAGTGAAGGTAGTCGTGGGTGGAGTGGGTGTGTGGGCAAGGTACTGACAGTCCTATCACCCCACACCCAAAAGCAATAACTGCCCCCAACCACCAGCAGCCATAACTGCCTCAACTACCCAAAACAAGACATTGAAGAGGTTGGAAGAGGTTGACAAGGGAAGATGGCAAATCAACAAGGTGGCAACACATGGGTTTTTCCCCATAGATCAAGGTTTGACATCCCCCGCCCCTTATCCTTCGGAATCACGCCCTTTTCATTCAACGTTGCACTGTCGTAGCTGGTTGTGGTTTATTTTATTTGATGTGTGTATTTACATGATGCCACATTATAATGTGCCGGATAGCACGTCATACCATCGGCAACTATCCCTATTGCCGAACATACACAACCAAATCGATGGTGGGGCCTTTTCCTTTAGCTCCTCACCACGATTAATTACATTATATACATCTTGCAAACGGGGTCAAAACCGGGGATGTGACATTCCCCTCCCCCTTGGAATAACATCGTCCTCGGTGTTCCATTACATATATATAATACATATACCATTGCACATCAAAATTTCAAAATTGCAGATCTGCCCCACGTCCAATCATTTACTTTGAACGTTCAAGACCAAGCCCCTCGGCTTCCATGGACTTCTCCTGCTAGTTCTCAGCTTCCAGCTGATCCCGAAGTCTAGGAACTTTGTGGCTATTTCCTTCATCATGTTCCCTCATTGGGCAGTCCCGGCGTAAATGATGTCCTCTACATCTCCAGCATCTCACTGGCTGCTTCACCTTTACCTGCTCAATTTCCCTTGAGTCTTCATGCCTGGACCGTTTCTTATCGAGTCGCTTGGACAATTGTCCCATTGCTGATCCGCCTTCTTTTCCCTTTCCAATTGCTCCCAGAAGGCTTTTCACCTCCCTTTGAAAACCAATAGAGTCTTGCAAAATCCGGTGGTTCATTTCACTTTTCCTTTTCTGTATCTTGAGCATCTCCCCAAGGTTCTCTTGGGTCTTGGCAATCACTTGAAGGAGACTTCCAACCAAGTCCAGCAACTTTTGATCTGCCGCCATGATCAATGTGCACCACCTGGTTTCACTTTTCTCACCTGTGAAATGCACCATTGAAATTCTATCAGACCAAGCATAATATAGACATTAAAATCAGTCAATTAATTTCCCCATTTGGCATGACAGTCCAAGTCTCATCAATGAGGCTTTCATATTTTTCATGCCTTCCCAACAGGCACATGAGCTCATTCATGTCCATTCCTGGGCAGGGAATTAACTATTCCAGCATTCACAAATTTACTTAAGCAAATACACACATTTCTTTCTCAATCACACATGCATTCAACAATCTTTTGTTTTCACAATGCATAATCATATATATATATATATATATATATATATATATATAATCAAAAGGCAAGAGAGAGCAGTAAGAGTTTTTCCCCCTCTTTGTTTCGTTCCATCCTGGAACCCACACCATCGTAGTGGCTTTTCATGCTCTCAGCCTCTTTCACTTCACCGTGAATGCTAGACCAATCCTTCTTGGTCATGACACTTAGCATCTTCAGTCCATTCTAGACCTCTAAACCATGGAGTCTCTCCACATGGTTTGTCTCGGCTGCTAGGACTCCCCCATCTTACTAGCACCTTTTTCATTACCGCTCATTCCGAGCTTTCCAGGATAGTCACATGTCCACATGCACCCTTAGGATGCTCTCATGGTCCTCGCTCCTAGCGATACCTATATCCAAACATTGAATAAATTCACATGTTTAGTTTATTCACATCAGTTTTATCTCTAGAAAAAAAGCTTAAAACATCATAACCAAATCATATACACATGTATTTTCATAAGCAAAATAATCCAATACTTATCTGTATTGTGCCTTTCCTCGTTCTTCCACAGGATCCTATTTCACTTTGCAAGCCTTGGGATCGCCTATGGACTTAGATGTTAGGTCAGCACACAGGCTTCTCCTCAACATCAAATAATTAATGTCCAGCCAGTACACAATCATGTCGACTGGGCTTGGAAATTTATCATGACCATTTCCAGGTCTAGGATCTACTATGGATCCTCCGGCATATCACAACCCAATATACACTTATACCAGCACACACTTATATCAACAATAACCCTTACTCCGCAACCCCTCACAACAACCATTTACCATTTTACCTCTACCTTTTTCCTTTACCTTTAGCCTGTCAACACAAGCAACATAAGTAAACTCGTCAGCGTTATTGCTCAAAACTGTAATCACATTTCTCATCATTCACTATCAAGTATTGAGACACCAGGAGTGCGTCCACTCCCTAGGGTGTAATCAATATCGACAACCCTTTCATGACTCATCATCGAAAAAGTGTGCACTCTTCTTCGGTGTGTGCCATGTAGGCCCTATTCATACTCAAGCGATCAGTCATCATGGAAATAAAATCAAACGTGTTCTGCATATGGAATTTAACAATTAAACATGCATATTCTTAGCAAGGGTCACAGAACACTTATCCATTTGCCGTCGCAGTATGCCTTTGTTAAGGAGGAATGGAGGCTCCTTCCCTGAGTTAACAGTCCCTCAGTTTTCCATCCCAACTCCTTTTTACATTTCCCATTCACACATGTCTTACCGACATAACCCATACCATCTCACTCATGTTATTACCAAACATGTAGTGCAGATGAGACATTTCCAAAATGTCCAATGGCATTTCACCTGAAACCCATTTCCAAGGGAAAACCTTCCCATGAATTTTGGCTTCTGTAGGCCATCACACATGGTCTTCCTACAGTGTGTACCCCTGACACATTCATCAAATAGCCAAACAGTTAATCATTACCTGATACTACAATCCAAATTGATCGTCCCATAACCAAGCAATGACATTGGCAATCAAATTCAATAAGAATTTGCAATTTTATCTACTACGGAAATTGACTTGCTCAATTGTGGGTCTCTTGTAAGCAGCACTACTATGCCCATTACAATTTCATGCTTACTAACATAACATGCATACCCACTTACCATGTGTCCCTCCTGACACAATCTCATACAAGCCAACAATGATTAGTAGTCGTCAACAATTCTTAAATCCGAAATCCACAATTCAAATTTAACAACCCATTATGCATACCAGCGATTTTCACAACCATGAGACTCTTGTCATAAGGTTTGGCTCTTTTATATGGTAGATTCTGGCATTGGTTAGGATCTTACCTCACACTGCCATGCTCGAAATAATCTACCTGAACCTGAGCTTCATTCAACCAAACACAGTCTTATGCAAGCCAACAGTAGCTAGTAGTTGTCAGTAATTTCTTAAATCCGAAATTCACAATTCGAATTTTAACAACCTATTATGCATATCATATGGTAGATTCTGGCATTGGTCAGGATCTTACCTCTCACTGCCATGCTCGAAATAATCTACCTGAAACATAATCTTCAAACATCCAAACACAAGCTTATGCAAGCCAGTAGTGACTAGTAGTTGTCACCAATTTCTTAAATTTGAAATTCACAATTCAAATTTAATAAGCTTTTTCACATGGTAGATTCTGGCATTGGTCAGGATCTTACCTCTCACTGCCATGCTTGAGAAAATCTACCTGAAACATGAGCTTCAATCAACCCAACACTTGGTAAGTATGGAGGCATATAACATTTTCATTGCTACAACCATCACTGAAGCATTTTCAGAATTTATAAAAATTCAAATACTTCCGACTGTTAGTCACATTAGTGTTTATCAAAGCTCATTTACTTCATGCAATCATTATCATACTAACATTGCAAGGTATAATCACAGCATTCATGCAATTAGATGAAAGGTTTAGATACTCCTTACTTCATAAGCGTATCATTCATACCACCTTGCTCTTCCATAGAGCATTTCTATTAGTCAATTGATCATGACTATCCTGCATTCATAACAACCTTTGAAATGACTGCCCCCAACCACCAGCAGACATAACTGCCTCAACTACCCAAAACAAGACATTGAAGAGGTTGGAAGAGGTTGACAAGGGAAGATGGCAAATCAACAAGGTGGCAACACATGGTTTTTTCCCCATAGATCAAGTTTTGACATCCCCCACCCCTTATCCTTCGGAATCACGCCCTTTTCATTCAACGTTGCACTGTCGTAGCTGGTTGTGGTTTATTTTATTTGATGTGCGTATTTACATGATGCCACATTATAATGTGTCGGATAGCACGTCATACCATCGGCAACTATCCCTATTGCCAAACATACACAACCAAATCGATGGTGGGGCCTTTGCCTTTAGCTCCTCACCACGATTAATTACATTATATACATCTTGCAAACGGGGTCAAAACCGGGGATGTGACACCAATGACTACTCAAAAGCTGACTAGTAGTGGCTGATCAAAATAATTGATGGTAAGATTTATCAATGGTGCAATGATTTTCTGTTAAGGGATGGTCGTTTCATTCTATTGAATTTTGGATGGTCTCCCTATTTATTGGGTCACTCTCACACATGTTCCTTCATATATTCTTACTCATATTCGTAAAATGGGTTTTTATTTTTTATGGAGTAATTCTCATGAAGGAAAACCCTTTCACTAGATCTCCTGAAAAATACTTACTCTGCCTAAACCTATGGTGGGATGGGGGCTCATGAAATACCTTTGTTTCTCTAAGGCACTGGATTCCAAATACATATGGAGGATTCTCACCTACAATGGACTCTGGGTTAAATTCATTGACCAGAATATCTATCTATTGACCATTCAAGCCTGGCTCATATCACATGATAACCACTATTAACATGCCTCTATTTTTTGGAAATATATATCAACTGCTTTTGGTCTAATTGGAAATTTGATCTCGTGGTCCATTGGAAATGGTAAAATATTCCATCTGAGGTTTGATAGATGGAATGTATCAAGGACAGATTTTCGACTACCGGATAATATGATAGAATAACTTACTGATTGTGGTTATATTTTTCTTCACCAGATCATTGGTCACAAGTTATCTACGCCTTTTCATCATATGTGGCTCTCATCCGAATACTTGGGGTTTGTTAATGTTGATAAATACATATGGGATAGATATAATCTTGATCTCGAGATATTTCATATTCACATCTTGGACAATGAGTACGCCATACGATGGACTGAGAACCCATGTGGGGGCACCTATGTACCTAAGCTGGGTTATCTTGCACTGCATGAAGAAGATGATCATTCTCCTCTAGATGAGTGGATGGAACAGGTTTGGAAGTTAATTGCACACTAAAAGCTAAATTAGTCATTTTTCTAGCTCTGGCTAGTAAGGTGCATGTCTGGGAGCATCTTATCAAACTATATATGAATGGTCTAGGCAGATTCCCATTATGTTGCATTCATGGCAAGGATATTTCACATATTTTCATCTGTTGTTCCTATATGGAAGATATGTGGAGATATGTTTCTTATGTAACTTAAACCCCCTTCATATGGGAAGGCACTAAACTATGTGATGCATTTTAGAGATGGTTGAATACACCCTTTTCATCCTTTTAAATCTCTACCTACTCTTCTCATTTGGGAATCATGGAGACCCCATAACTACGCCATTTTCATGATTTATATATCCCTCCTATTTCCTATGCAGTTAAGAGACTCACTATTTTGGAACACTTCCACAAATATATGTGGGTAAGCCTCTAAGGAACATTGTCCCTAAACAGATTGATCATATCTATGCATGGTGTTTTTTCAATGGAGCGACTGCAGGGGATCCTAGCATGGGTACCTTAGGTGGTGTGATCTTTTCAATTGATTCCTTATTGGGTCTGCATCCAACAATATGGCAGAATTATATGCTATACTCTTACCCTTGAAGCTTTTAATTCACATGAAGATCCATTTCCTACGGGTCTATGGTGACTCTAAACTTGTAGTTGATTGGATTAACCATATGTCCCTATTAAGGAACATTTACTTGGCCCCTATCATGGTATGGATTCAAAGACTATTTCCACTCTTTCAACGCATCTCATTTCATCATATTTTTAGGGAAAGGAACCTACAAGCTGATCTATTATCCAAGCAAGATCTTTCATTGACCGAGGATACTTCACAGCTATGGATTTGTGACAAAGACATTATTAAGGATTCGAATCTTGGACCACTCATTGATCCCATGTTCCCTTAAATTGGGTTTTTACTAATTATGTGTAGACTTATATGGTAACTCTTTTGTAATTGTGAAAGCAGTAATATTGTTATGTATGGAACAATAGGGGTTTCTTTTTTGTTGAATATCATTAAGAATGATATCATGTATGACATTATTGCCTATGAACAATATGGTTCACAATTTTATTTAATAGAATCATGTATTGTAATCTTTTTTTTCGAGGAAAAAGAAAGTTGAATGAATAATTTGAAGTGCTTTATCGGGATCACCATATTAATTTCCAATCAATGCAAGATGAGAGAACCTAGTGATCCCACGATCGTTCACTACTCAATCTGGTAAGGATTTTATCTTTAGTTGGATAATTTCTTCATCAGAATCTAGTTGTTTTTTAACAATATTTCTCCATGTGCTCATTGAACCTTAAAAGTTTATGTTTTTGTTTGACGATGAGAAGGATTTGATGCTAGTTAAATAAAGGAGCTAAATTTTGTAAAGAAAAAGGGACTATTTTAATGTTTTTATTCAAACTCATGTTATTCCATCATTTCCAAGAAAAGCTTGGAACAAAATCGGCTTTGTTTCGATGGCCAACAATTGACTAGGGGTAGCGACAGAAAGAGATGCCTCATTATAGGAGTGAAATATTTTCTTAATATAAGACATATGGGATGGGAAAGAGTTATTGTTTATGCCATATATATATATGGTAATAACCTACTTGGAGGAGGGTGAGGCACTATGTTGATTTCCCACTGGAGGGTTTGTGGCATTATTTCGTGGGTCACAACCAACAATCAATTGTTAGCTGCAAGGATAGCAAGAAATGCAAAAGTCTAGTAGTTTGGAGTGCTGGAGAGGAACTATATTGATTTCCCACTTGTGGATGAGGATGGATATAGTTGAGATGACATATTATCATAGTATTGATTTTGCATGTGGGTTTTGGATGGTTGTGGCTACAAGAAAGGTCAAACATAGACATAGGAGGGAAATATTTCCAACCAGCTGCTAGTGTTAGTGAAAGGGTTTCTAAAGATATTCCTAGCCAACCACTGGTAGATGAAAAGGAAACCAATATGAACATGACACTGAGATAGGATGAGATAATTATTGAATTGAATTCTTAAAGTAGTAGGAGGAGAAGAATAAATTGTAGTGAAGCAAAAAAAAATTTGTAGAAGGAAGTGGTCGATGGAAGAGGAAGGACAAGGTGGACAAATTCATAGATGAAAATGGAGTGAGACTTACTAAACTCTAGATGATTAGCATGTTCTCTGATGGTTTTTCCCAGAATCTGGCAAAGGGAAATCACTAAAATTGTGACTTCAGTTGTTCGAATTGCAATTTTGACTACATGAATGGATTCAACGACCTTGATTACCCATAGGGAACCTTGATTATGCAAATCCAACAACCTAAAACTACCATTTCAACAATTTAAGTTAGATTTTTGTCAAAAAAACTGACAAAATCTAATTGGACGAAAATTATGATAAAAATTCATCTATGGAAGACAAAAAAAAAGTATGCTCTTCTTCCCGTAATACCAGCCACATCTCCTCATTGTATGGGATCCAATTCCCTTGCCTCTTCATTCCATTAAAGTTCATGCCAATTTCAATGCATATTTGGTGGTGTATCGAGCACAACACAAGTGATGCAAATTGAGACCATGCAAAACAACGTGTCATGGCAAGTGGCTTGCAAAACAATTAGTTATTAGGATTATTAATCCTCCCTTATCCAATTTGTTCATATGTCTAAATCAGGAGTCATGTCTAAATCGGGAGTCCATCCAGTCTATTTTTAGTCACTAGCACAATTGGGTCCACTTGGCCTAATTGGGGCACATGTTTCAGTTACTAAAGTGTGGGGAAAAATAATTGAGGCCTACTGCCATTGATTGCACTTGCATGCATTAGTTTAGGATCCTCCTAAACCAATCCCTACAATTTAACAGCCATTGGGAGTGCCGATACCAACCAAGGTCAGTTGAGTTGAGTTGGTGACTAGTCAAGCTAAGTTATCAGTCAGTTACATTTAGTTCTAGTCCTCTACATTCAGTTACCGCTAGGTTTGCATGGTTGCATGCAGGAGGGGTGCATTTCTCACCTACCACAGTCAATTAGCCTTAGTCAACACAGAATGTAACACTTGAGTTGTGTTTTAGAACTTAGATGAACTCCAGTGATGATTTAGACAAGGTTAGTTAACCATTGAGTCCTCTGATAATGATTTAGACAAGGTCTTAGTTACCTACAGTCAAGTAGAGTGTAATCAATTCGAATTTCCTCATGTGGATTTGAATTGCTTGTGGATATTTAGCCATTTTACTTCATTGTAATTATTATCTAGTTACTTTTTTATTAATGAAAGCATTCACAGTTGAAAGCCATTTTTGCACTGTTTCATTCTTCAATTGCTGAGTAAATTGTGTGATATATCTTGTGAGTTGTGTGTTTGTCCACAAATCTATGTGCTCAATTTAATATGGTATCAGAACCTCGACGGACAAGGCACCTCTCCTCCTCAAATCTCTAGCTAGGTTATCTTTTTTAGCAAAATTACTCCTTCAAGTACTACACCAGAAGCGGAGAATTAACCACTTAATATCCCAAGTTAAGAAATTGTTGATCAAGCTTACTTGATCAACTATGTTGGGTGTGAAGTAAATTCCAAAAGTGCAGACTGTCAACCTTACTTTGTATGTTTGATTGTGTGATAGGTTATCATCTCTTCTCATAGCATTCGCTACAAGAAGCCCTTTCTTCTCACTGCATTCGCTACAGCAGCTCATTCCTCCTTACTGCATCCAAAATGGATCATTCAGTAGAGCCTCTCTCTCCCTTCAACTATCACTAGTGGAAGGAAGACATGGAGGTACTGCTTTGCACCAAGAATCTCTTTAGACTCACAGAAGAAACAGAGGCGGTGCCAGTTTTAAATCATGATAAAGAAAAGTACTGGAATAGGCTTGATGAAGCTCATGGATACTTATTCTCCTCAGTTTCTCGAGATATTTGAATCCACATCCAAGGATTGAAGACTCCCAAGGAGATTTGGGAAAAACTTGCCTCCTTATTTGATAAGCAGGATGAGATGAGGGTCCATCAGCTAGAAAATGATCTGATCACTCCTAATCCATCCAACTTCAAATCACTGAATGAATTCTTCACAAAGTTCAAGAACTTGATATATCATATGAAGCAATTCAAAGTGGAGAAGGATAAAGATCAGCTCATCCTTGCCATTCTCACAAATCTCAATGCAGACTACTCAGTATTTGTATCAACCTTCCAAACAGTAAGGATCACCATTCCAAATTGGAACATGCCCACTCTTTATGCCTTCATCCAATCTCTCACTTCTGAGAATGATAAATTGATCCAAATGGGGATCATTCGATCTCCCAAAGATCAAGCTCTGGTTGCAAGAGGAGATAAGGTAGTGAATGACAAAGCGAAGAAAAGAGATGAGTCTCCTGTAACAAAAGAGCAGTCAAAGAAGCCTTCAGGTTTGAAGAGAAGCAAGAAGAATGGCAAAGGAAAGGTCCTCTTCTCTTACTGTGGAAGGGGCTTTCATTCAGAAAGACCCTGTATGAGAAGACAACTTGATGAAATGGCTCTTCTTTTGAAGAAACATAACATTTCTACACCTACTAGTGCAAGGAAGGATGACTCTAAAGAAGAAGATGAAGAATACCAAAGGAAAGGCCATGCACTGAAGGCTTGCTGCTCATCAGCACATGTCTTCCTCATTGATTCTGGATCTTCCAACCATATGGCTGCATCCAAAGAATCATTCTCTTCTTTTTAGTCCTTTGATGGTCCTAGTATTCATATGGGAAATAACAGTAAAGTCCAAACAAAAGGGAAGGGCTCTGTCAAGCATGAACATGGAAGGTTCAAAGATGTGTTATTTGTTCCCTCCCTAACTTCAAACCTGTTATCTGTCTATCAGATGACCCATACTAGATCTCTAAAGCGAGTGATATTTGGTCCTAATTCAGTGGAGATCACAGATATCTCTACTGGGAACATCATAGCGAAGGGTGTTGCAAATCATGCCTCAAAAGCATATGAGTTCTCACATTTCATGCCTCCTTCAGAACTAGTGCACTCTCAGCAGCCACTTGTAAGGGAAGGTAATATCATTGTATCTACTTCTTTTGCAACTTCTACTAGTATTTCTTATCCATCTTTATCAGTTTATGAGATTGAGATTCAGGGTGATTCAGATCTATATCCAGTCCCTACTTCCAAACTAGAATCTAGGAAGATGACTGGAAACCCACCTGACACTCAGAAAGGAAAGACCCTTGTGCTATGCCATGCAATCTTACCTTCTTCAGAGAGATGCAATAGAATCCCTGTAAGATGCTACATGGCAAGGCCTCAGTCTCACTACATTCAGAAGAATAGATGTGATTATACACCTCTTCATCCAACAAGAGACAAAGGTTACATTCCTCCTTCCTTCCATCATCACTTTTGGAGAAGAAGGACAAGTCTACATGCCAGGCCCTAGAATATATGTGCACATCACACCATGCATGTTGCTTCGCTACCTCACAGAGATGAAGATTGTGGCAACATATTTTCAAGTTTTTCAAACTTGAGACCTGATTCTACCTGCTTTTAGATAAAGGGGGGGCTTTTTTCCCATGTGGTTTTTTCCCTAGCTCCTTGTATTAAGTAGTTACTTTATTTTACTTGATGTAATGGGTGACCTATGGTCTTAGTTACCAGGGCCCACATATTTTCCAAGTTAGCATTCAGGGGGGGTATTAGGATTATTAATCCTTCCTTGTCCAATTTGGTCATATGTCTAAATCAGGAGTCATGTCTAAATCGGGAGTCCATCCAATCTATTTTTAGTCACTAGCACCATTGGGTCCACTTGGCCTAATTGGGGCATGTGTTTCAGTTACTAAAGTGTGGGGAACACTAATTGAGGCCTAATGCCACTAATTGCACTCGCATGCATCAATTTAGGAGCCTCCTAGACCAATCCCTATAATTTAGGAGCCATTGGGAGTGCCGATACCAACCAAGGTCAGTTGAGTTGAGTTGGTGACTAGTCAAGCTAAGTTAGGAGTCAGTTACATTCAGTTCTAGTCCTCTACATTCAGTTAGCGCTAGGTTTGCATGGCTACATGCAGGAGGGGCGCATTTCTCACCTACCACATTCAGTTAGCCTTAGTCAACACTGAATGTAACACTTGAGTTGTTTTTTAGAAATTAGGTGAACTTCGGTGATGATTTAGACAAGGTCAGTTAACCATTAAGTCCTCTGATAATGATTTAGACAAGGTCTTAGTTACCTACAGTCAAGTAAAGTGTAATCAATTCAAATTTCCTCATGTGGATTCGAATTGCTTGTGGCTATTTAGCCATTGTACTTGATTGTAATTATTATCTAATTACTTTTTTTATTAATGAAAGCATTCATAGTTGCAAGCCATTTTTGCACTGTTTCATTCTTCAATTGCTAAGTAAATTGTGTGATCTATCTTGTGAGTTGTGTGTTTGTCCACATATCTATGTGCTCAATTTAATATTAATGTCATGGTAGGTGCATAGAAGGCGGTGGGTAAACAAATGTTTGGGTTTAGAAATGTTATTTTAGCTAATTTAATGCTAGACTCAATGCTAGTAATTAATGGTGAAACACTTTTTATATGATAAGAATGAAGTTATTTAACCTGGGTTTTAGGTCCAGATTTCATACAAAAGTTGGTTGCCTCATTATGAGGCTAAACAAGACGTATAACCTATTGATTGATAGGTATACAATTTTTTAATAATTTTGAATAAAACTTGGATAAAAAAAATTGAAAAAAGTAAAAAAATCAACAAGAAATTTATAGAATTATAAAATTCTTGTTGCTTAAAAAAAAATAACAAAAAAATTATTTAATTCAAATGTTAATCATAATATCAATTTATTCAATTTCACATATTTATAGGTCAACAAACACATAATTTTAAGAATAGTATTAATAAAACAAATGATAGAGTTAAAATTTGTAAATATACACCTTTTATACTCCAAAGTCATTGTCTATATTCCTTTATACTCCAAAGCAATTCCCTAAACAAATGATTAAGTTTAATTTTAAAACGTTTTGAATCTTTAGAGTTCATCCATTTTGTTTTTTACTTTTCTTTTCAAAACAAACAAATCTTTCACTAGCCATGATTTATCACTTCATACACAAATCTTTCCTTAGGTGTGGCTTCATCACTATTTTTTTTCTCTTTGTCTCAAACATCCAAACATATTAGCCTTAATGAATATTAAACAAATGAATAATAACCATCATAAATATGATACATTGTAATTTAATAAAATAAGTTACTTTTCAAATAAATAAACTTAAGCATAACTCTTTGAGCTTATGGAAGGAACATCTCATAATACTTGTATCTAAACATTTATATATAAAGCTTCCAAATTAAAATACTATATTTTACTAACAAGAGTAACAATTGTAACTCCTTCAAGAACTTATGACTATAAACATATAAATAAAATTAATCTCATATTAATTTTCAAGGTTAATCATGTTAAATTTTATATGATATACTAATCAATAAGAGATATCACAACTGAAGAGCTTTTGTTCATAAGTATTAGTTTAAGTAGTCTATTAATAATTGATTAATTTACAACAACAAAGTATTTACATGAACTTGTTTCGACTTTCCTCTCAACCAATTGGTATTAATCTTGTCTATTGATCTAGGAACAAAGAATCAATCTCATCAAGAATTAATCAACAAATAACTCATGAAATGGTGTAGTCGGTCTACCGGAATAGTAACCGCTATGTATTCACATAAAGAATGAATGATTACAATTACAATGACATGCTACAAGCATGAATGAAGAGACAATTTGAATTCCTTAGAAGGTCATTCGAATTGAATGAGTCAGTCTAGCTTAACTGACTGTAAGCCATGGTTCACACTCAGTTAACCACTGACCAAAACCCTAATTGACTCAACTAACCCTAACTGAAGTCAAAGTGCAATAAATGACTGAGTCTCAACTGAAAGAGATCAAACAGATGTCACAACTCACCAACCATCAAGAGGTAGCGCTACACTGACTCCAATGAACCCCGATGAGGTTAACTGAAGTTGAACTGCACATCAAAAGTTGGTGGAGGCGCCCCTGTTGACTCCAGTTCATTAAATAATATATTTAATGAGAGGAGGTGCCTTAACGGACTTGTTTAACTTATTGTAACCACCAGTTAGCAATTAGGTGCATTAATATCACTCATATTACCCCTGGAGTGCTCCAGTTAGCCTCCCCGAATGTAGGAGAAGGCTATGTTAGCCTCCTTGACTGAAGGTAGGCGTGGGTGTGACTAGATGATGTCAATTAATGTCAATTATACTTAGGATAGTGGTTTAACTAGGCCAATTTGACCAAAAAGAGTGTGTATGGTGGTAAATGTCTCCAACATCCCCCCTTAAGCTATACTTAGGAAGAGTTGGAAAACATAGATGCATAAAAATGCTAGTGCCCTGGAAACTAAGGCCATAGGTCACCCTGTACAATGCTGAAACTGAAACAATGCTCAAAACAAACTAAGTGAGGAAAAGAGGGAAAACCCAGTGGGAAAAACCCCCCCTCAAGCTGAACACTGAAAGTAGTCTGAATCACCCTGATGAACTCACCCCCAACAGTGAACGGAGGTAAGTGAACTTCTTTTCTAAAAATCTCTTGTTGAAGATGTCTGCAATCTACTCATCAGTTAGGAAGTATTGCAGAATGATAGTCTTGTCATGCACTAGCTCCATGATATAGTGCATGTGTATCTCTACATGCTTGGTCCTCTGCCTGGTAACTGGATCTGTGGATATCTTAATAGCACTTTTATTGTCACAAAAGAGGACAATGGACAAAGTACTACCAAGATTAAACTTTGAAAGAATTCCTTGCAACCAAACTGCTTGGATGCAAGCATTCACCGCTCCTTGATACTCGGCCTCTTCTGAAGATAGTGCTATGGAAGCCTGATTTTTGCTTGATCAGCAAATGGGGCCACCACCAAAGTAGAATTTTGATCAATAGAATCACCCACCCAATAGGAATTTGTGTATCCAACCAACTCTAGCTCGGAGTCTGCAGCATAGTGAATGTCGTAGGTCCTGGTTCCCTGAATATACTAGAGGATCCTCTTGGTTGCCTTCCAATGAAGATCATGAGGCTGATGCATGTATATTTATACAACATTCATGGAATAACAAATATCAGGCCTAGAATGTGTCAAGTACAACAAGCTACCAATCAGCTGTCGATAGATAGTGCAGTCCATGGGAGGTGTGCTTTTTCCTTCTTCAAGGCTAATCCTTGAAAGGAAAGGGAATGGTGCAGGCCTACAATCAGCCATTTTAAACTTCACTAATAGGTATGAAATTTATTTGTAATGATTAACCATAATCCCATCAGAATTTTGCTCAATTTCAAGCCCCAAAAATTGTTTTAGAAGCCCCAAATCACTCATTTCAAAGGCATTGTGGAGAGCAGTTTTGATGGCTGAAATGGAGGCAACTGTGCTACCTGTGATCAGTAATTCATCAACACATAAAACAATGATAATTAGATTACCATAATACTGCTATAAATATACATTTGGATCTGATCTACATCTCTAAAAGTTTTGCGAGAGAAGGAAGGCATCCATCTTGGAATACCACTCTCTTGGGGCCTGTTTTAACCCATATAGTGACTTCTTTAGCTTGCAAACCAAAGATGGATCAGTGATGTATCCCTCAGGATACTTCATTTATATCTCCTCATGAATATCTCCATGTAGAAATGTTGACTTAATATCCATGTGATGCACTTCCTAGTGCTTGGATGCTGAAATTGCCAAAACAAGGCGGATGGAGTCCATTTTTGCAACTGGTGCAAAGGTATCATGGTATTCCACTCCTTGGACCTAAGAGAAACCTTTTGCTACCAGAATTGACTTATATTTTTAGGTGCTTCCATCAGTAGTGACCTTGGTCTGAAACACCGACTTGCATTGAACCAATTTCCTTCCTGGAGGAAGAGAAACTAGCTCCCAAGTAGTGTTTTTCTGAAGAGAATTCGTCTCTTCATCCATGGCAACTTGCCATCTCAGATCTTTCTGATCATGATAGTATGATTTTGGATCTGAAATAATCATAAAATAGAAAGTTTTGGATAGCAAATTATCAGGACAAGAGAGTGCAATACCTGCTCTTTGGAAATCAGACCGGGTTCTCCTTGGATCATCTGGATTTCCAATGTTGTCTCCTGCGGAGGAGAGTGTCTGTTGGGCCCATGTAGGAAGATGATTTTTAAATTTAGGTTCTAATTCAACATCTGATTATTGCTGCATATTGATATCAGAAATTAAAGGATCCAAATCAGGGTCATCACCTTCAATTTCATCATCCAAATATTTAGTAGAATAGGAAGAAAATTCAACAGTTTTCTCCTTCACTAGTTCCACCTCCTGAAGAGGCTCATCAAACTTGACACTTCTCTCAATGATGATCTATTTGGTCTTGATATCCAGAAGCTTGAACCCTTTAGATTCATCTGGATACTCAATAAACATATATTCTATGCTTTGTGGTTGCAAACTTCTTTTATCAAGCAGAATCCGGGCCCATGCAGTAGACCCAAACACCCGTAGGTTCAACACATTCGGCTTGTGTCCGAAGTATGCTTCAAAAGGGGTCTTCCCTTTCATGGATGAGTGTGGCACCCTGTTCTGAATGTATGCTGCAGCATTCATGGCCTCAGCCCACAAATTTGTAGCAAGCTTCTTAGATTCCAACATACAGGTGGTCATCTCCTTGAGAGACCGATTCTTCCTTTCTGCTACTTCGTTCTGCTGTGGAGTGTAGGGAATTGAATGTTGGACCTGAATACCACTTTGGGAGCATATGTACAGCAACTCATTACTAACATACTCCCCTCCATTATCAGATCTCAATATCTTGATCTTAAGCCAAGAGGCATTTTCGATTAAGGCCTTCAATTCAGAAAAAATTTCACATACTTCTGATTTCTTTTTTAGAAAGAAAACCCATGTATACCTTAAAAAATCATCAATAAAATTAAGAAGATACATTGATCCATTCATGAAAGTGACAGGCATCGGACCGCTGATATCAGAATGTATCAGCCCCAATATGCATGTAGCTCGATTTGCCTTCCCCCGATCAAACTTGTGCTCAGGGTGTTTTCCAATCACACAGCCCTTGCAAATTCCTGTGGTCTCCTTGATGACCGGGAGGCCTTCAACCATGGATTATTTCTGTAATTGCTGAAAATATTTGAAATTAAGATATCCAAACCTCTCATGCCATAGCCTACTAACCTCATTCCCATGAGTTAGCAGAACGGTGAGCTTTGCATCCGCAACAAAGTGAGAGAACTCATAGGCTTTTGCATGATGATTTGCAAGGCCTTTAGCAATGAGTTTCCCGGATGCAATTTCTGTTATCTCAACATCATTTGGGCTGAAAGAAACTCTCTTAGGCACTCCAGTATGTGTCATCTGATAGACACTAAGGAGATTTGATGCCAGAGATAGTACATACAATACATTTGAAAAGAAACCATTTTCAAGATCAACCGTACCTTGTCCTTCTGAAATGATGGTGGAGTCATCTCCCATGTGGATGGGGATGGATTTGCCAGTCTCCAAGGATGAAAAGGAGTCTTTTTCAGCCATCTTGTGGTTCGAAGCTCCTAAATCAATCAAGATTGCTTTGGACTTCGAAGTGTTTGCCATGAGGGCATGACCTTTTTCATGTTGTGGTTCCCAATCATGCTGATCTCTCCTCCGAAAGATTTCCGGAAGATTGATGTAATTCCTCTCAAGGAGAGAGGTAGCTTCATCAAGCTTCTTCTTCATGCAGGCATGTTCAGGGTGGAGGCCCTTCCCGCAATAAGAAAACTTGACTTTTTCCTTGCCATGGTGCCCTTTTCCTTTGTTCTTCCTTGAGCCGGAAGACTTATCATGCTGCTGATTTTCAACTCTAGATTTAGGAGCATCAAATTAAGTTTTTGGATTTTTCTACTACTTTCCTTTACCCTTCAAATCTTTGGGCCCCGAGACATGAAGGGCTTGATCACAGGAAGATCTGATGATCCCCGTCTGGACAAGCTTGTCATGTTCACATGTTAGGGACTCAATGAAGGCATTGAGTGTAGGCATATTCCATCCAGGGGTTGTGAACTTCCCCGCACGGAATGTAGAAACAAAAAATGAATAATTAGCCCCAAGTTTGGAGAGTATGGTGAGGATGAGCTTATCATCCTCCTTCTCCACTTTGCATTGCTTCAAGAGTAAAACAGTATGCTTGAACTTTGTGAAGAAATCATTCAGAGTCTTGAAGTTGGAGGGTTGGAGAGACATGAGTTCATTTTCAAGCTGGTAAACCCTTAAGTCATCATGCTTTCCGTATAGAGTCTCCAATTTGTCCCATATTTCTTTCGGAGTCTTCAATCCCGTAAGATAGAAGAGAAGGTCTCAGGAAATAGAGAGGCACAAGAAACCGAAGGCTTCATCCTTCTTGTTCAAGAATCTTGATTTTTTTGTGGTGGGTCTAGGCTCAACTTCAGTGTCCATGGTGATTCTAAAAAGTCCTCTGGAGTGCAGTTGAATCTCCATGTCACCTTTCCATGAGTGGAAATTGTATGGAGTCAAGAGATCTACTGAGGAGGCCATCTGGATGTGCTGGAGCGAATGCTTCACTTGTAGAAACCTGAAAATCAAAACAGAAATGGCAATGTAAGGTCAGACAGCCTGCACATTTTAGGCTTTCATCACACCCAGTATAGTCAATCAAGCAAACTTGATCAACAAGTTCTTTACTTGGGGTATTAAGTGGTAAGCCTTGGCTTCTGGTGCAGTGCTGTATTTTGAGCTATTGCTCAAATTTCATGCAGAAATTTGTCAAAAATCTTGTTTTTGAGAGATAGAGCTTCGTCCCGCCGTAAGCTCTGATACCATATTAATCTTGTCTATTGATCTAGGAACAAAGAATCAATCTCATCAAGAATTAATCAACAAATAACTCATGAAATGGTGTAATCGATCTACTGGAATAGTAGCCACTCTATATTCACATATAGAATGAATGATTACAATTACAATGACATGCTACAAGCATGAATGAAGAGACAATTAGAATTCCTTAGGAGGTCATTCGAATTGAATGAGCGAGTCTAGCTTAACTAACTGTAAGCCATGGTTCACACTCAGTTAACCACTGACCAAAACCCTAATTGACTCAACTAACCCTAACTGAAGTCAGAGTGCAATAAATGACTGAGTCTCAACTGAAAGAGATCAGGCACATGTCACAGTTCACCAACCATCAAGAGGTAGCACTACACTGACTCCAATGAACCCCGATGAGGTTAACTGAAGTTGAACTACACATCAAAAGTTGGTGGAAGCGCCCCTATTGACTCCAGTTCATTAAATAATCATTAAATAATATATTTAATGAGAGGAGGCACCTTAACTGACTTGTTTAACTAATTGTAACCACCAGTTAGCAATTAGGTGCATTAATATCACTCAAATCACCCCTGGAGTGTTCCAGTTAGCCTCCCCGA
Source organism: Pseudotsuga menziesii (assembly GCA_001517045.1). Lineage (NCBI taxonomy): Eukaryota > Viridiplantae > Streptophyta > Pinopsida > Pinales > Pinaceae > Pseudotsuga > Pseudotsuga menziesii. The sequence continues at coordinate 85,012 of LPNX010610101.1, forward strand.
ATGTAGGAGAAGGCTAAGTTAGCCTCCTTGACTGAAGGTAGGCATGGGTGTGACTGGATGATGTCAATTAATGCTCCACTGATATCAATTAATGTCAATTATACTTAGGATAGTGGTTTAACTAGGCCAGTTTGACCAAAAAGAGTGTGTATGGTGGTAAATGTCTCCAACAATTGGCTCTCTCTTCGGCGTGTGTTTTCCCGCCAAAAATCGCCAATCTCCTTCATCACTTATATTATCTCCCATTAGAGTTTGTCATGGATAAAAAGGAATCCCAACTCCTTTTTTCTAAAAAAAAAAAAAACCTCGATCCTCTTCCTTCTTTCCCTAAAAAAAAATACAGAACCTCTCCTAATTGAGAGTCTGCTCCTTCAATAATGAACTACCCCCTGTACTTATTGTAACTGTTTTTTAAGTAACTATTATTTTTTTGTTATTTTATTAAAAAGAAAATATACAAATGAATGTGCATCCTCAAAGATCGAATCCTTCTTTCACAACGACAAGTGGAAGAATGATCCTCCCTTGTCACGGATATGTGTTCTCCACTATATGAAGTGGGTTTAAACTCGAATAATAACCACATAGATAAGCAAGGGAATCATATACAGTTTTAACTATATTAACCATTACTTCCACAACAAACTATCACATTTTACTAATTAATTAATATTTGTATGGACCTAGAGCCATAAAAGCTAGTGGCTAGTGCTGTAATACTAACAACATTAGTAGATAGGATTCTATGTATATGTTGATTTTCAATGGTAATAATCATTTTTTTAATGTGTTTAAATTTAAAAAGTATGTCAATAGAGTGTTAAAAAATGATTTACTTAAGCCTATATTGTAAATATGCATTACTACTAAAATACTACTCTACAATGATAAATCTATTTTCATCTTAATTATTTAAAATGATAATTTCTCATACAATTATTTTTTTACACTATAAGTTTATGGTGGTTACAACATAAAATATTAAGTTCTTTTTATTCAAAGGTGTTAGTGATATATCACCCTCTCCTTAGTGGATTTATGCTCGAATCGTTAAGTCAAAGTCAAGACCTCCAGTCTCCTAAGCTTACCAAAGCAATTCACAACTTAGAAAGATAAATAACATTACTTACAGTGCTTTACCAACCTAACATTACTTAGCTTTACCAACCTTCACATTTACTTTGTGTTTTTTTGTTACCCAAAAATAGGAATTGCAAAGAAGATGTTACAACCATTATTTTGAATATTTTTAACAATGTTAGCATTGGAACATCCCTCTCATGGAAATTAGCTCTTTTTAAATTGACAAAAATATTTTTATTTTAACGATTTTAAATTCAAATTTAATTTAAAATAAAATTGCTATTTTTAATGTTAATTTAATTTAATTTATATTTTTTATTTATTAATTTAAAATAAAAATGGTAATTTTATCAAAAGATTATTTTAATCTTCAAAGTGTTAAGTAAAAGTTGTAGAAAAAAATAATAATTTAAAAGAGATTTTTTTAATTTATTTTGTTGGGTTATTATTCATTTATGGGATACATATTAATGATTCTATTATTATAAAATTTAACTATTTTCTTGCTACGAGACTTTGAAGGGAAGAAATTGTTAGCATAAATTTCCGATTCTGAAAAATGCGGAATAAAACTCTGAAACAGAATCGAAATAGAAATACCAAATAGATCATACCTCCAGCCATTGATGCTACTTGACTTGCTGTAGAAGATTTCCCTGTTCCACACAAGTTCAACTTCATGTACGATACTTCCAAGCTCTGCTTTCTCTTTCTTGATGGTGTAAGACTGAAGGGGATTGAGTTAGTGAGCTTGGGGACCAAACAGGGGTTTAATAGCCAAGCTTCCATCAAGCTTCTGTTGGCTATGTGTCAATTGTTCCACAAATCTAGGTAGAGAACCCTAGATGGAGTAATGGACCACTCCAAAAGCTCCCAGCAAGAAAACATTCTCCATAACTAGAAATCAGTTCAAGTGTAGTGATAACCGAATGAACCGGCGGTAGTGGTGAGAGAGTCGTGGAATGCGGGAGCGGATGCGGGAGCTTACATTCTCCCACTTAGTCCATACTTCCAAACTTAATGTCTCATCTTAAAACCTATTGACAATCTGTATTAAGTAATAGATACAAGAATCATGGCGATAAGACCTCTTATGACAAGTATTACCTTCCATGTATTACTATGTATTTATTGCTATTTTAATTTATGTGGCAACAATTTCTTAATGAATAAACCTTATGTTTATTCTTGGTCCTCATAGATGAATTTTCTCAAATTAAATTAAGGTGCACATAAGTATGAGAAAAAACATCACAATAATTAAGAATTTTATTAAAAATAACATTGTCCATACAATGAGAAACTACATAATGGAACCAAGTCCCATATTCATTACATGATCCTTGAATTTAAACGGTGGCATGCCCTTAGTCAAAGGATCAGCGATCATCAACTCAGTGTTGACGTGCTCAATGACCACTTTATTTTCTTTAACATGTTCCCTTATGGCTAAATACTTAATGTCAATGTGTTTATTTCGACTCCCACTTTTGTTGTTTTTAGCCATAAAAACAACAGCTGAATTGTCGCAATACATTCTCAATGGCTTAGAGATAGAATCCATAATTCTAAGCCCAGAAATGAAACTCTTAATCCATACACCATGTAAAGTAGCCTCAAAACAGGAGATGAACTCGGCTTCCATTGTGGAAGTGGCAATCAAGGTCTGCTTGGCACTCCTCCATGATACAGCTCCACTGACCATCATAAAAATGTATCCTGATGTTGATTTGCGTGAATCAACACATCCAGCAAAGTCAGAATCTGAGTAGCCAATTACTTCCAAATTGTCCGTCCGTCTATACATAAGCATGTAGTCTTTAGTTCCTTGAAGATACCTCATTACTTTCTTTCCAACTCTCCAGTGGTCTATACCTGGATTACTCTGATATCGTCCCAACATTCCCACAACAAATGCAATGTTAGGTCTTGTACAGACCTGAGCATACATTAGGCTTCCGACAGCAGAAGCATATGGAATGTTCTTCATTTGTTCCCTTTCAAGGTCGTTCTTCGGGCATTGGTTCAGATTGAACCTATCACCCTTCACAATGGGAGCTATACTTGGTAAACAATCCTTCATCCGAAATCTCTCTAAAATTTTATTAATATAGGTTTCCTGAGACAGACCCAAGAGGCCTCGAAATCTGTCTCTATGGATCTTAATGCCAATGACATAAGATGCCTCACCCATATCCTTCATATCGAAATTTTTAGAGAGGAATTGCTTCACTTCATGCAGCATACCCTTATCATTGGTTGCTAGCAAAATGTCATCCACATATAAAACAAGAAAACAAATTTTACTCCCACTAAATTTCAGGTATATACACTGATCCATAATGTTTTCTTCAAAACCAAAAGAAGAAATTACATTATGGAATTTCAAATACCATTGGCGGGATGCTTGTTTTAAACCGTATAAGGATTTCTTGAGCTTGCAAACCAATTGCTCACCATCACTAGAGGGGAATCCTTCAGGTTGTTTCATGTAAACCTCCTCCTCTAGATCTCCATTTAGAAAAGCCGTTTTCACATCCATTTGATGCAACTCCAAGTTGAAATGGGCCACTAATGCCATAATAACGTGCAAGGAATCTTTCTTAGATACAGGAGAGAAAGTCTCCGTGTAGTCGATTCCTTCTTTCTGAGTGAATCCTTTAGCAACAAGTCTAGCCTTGTATCTCTCAATGTTTCCCAATGAGTCTTTCTTTGTCTTAAAGACCCATTTACATCCAATGGCTTTTGCACCATTAGGCAACTCAACAAGATCCCAAACTTCGTTACTCTTTATAGAATTCATCTCTTCCTTCATGGCATCGTACCATAATTCTGATTCTTTGCAATTCATGGCTTGTGAAAAGGACTCGGGATCATTTTCGGCTCCAACGTTAAAGTCAGATTCTTGTAGATACACAACATAATCATCAGGAATTGTTGATCTCCTTGGTCTAGTAGATCTTCTTAATGTTGTATCACTATCTTGTTGAGAAGTATGTGGTTCAACTCGTTGTTCAAAAGTTCTTGGAAACTCTTGAACTACCTAATCTACTAGAATGTCGTCAGCGGCTTGTGGAACTTCAACAATTGGTTGTTCAACACCAGTTTGTACTTGAGGGGTGCTTGAACAATAACCAATATATCACTTGAGGTGGAAGGTTGAGATTCTGAATGATCCTTCTCAGAAACTATATTCCTGGTTAGTTCGCTCCCACTAATCAATTCATTTTCAAGAAATTTTGCATTTCTTGATTCCACAATCCTAGTGCTATGAGATGGACAGTAAAATCTGTAACCTTTAGACCTTTCAGCATATCCAATGAAATACCCACTAATGGTTCTTGGGTCCAGCTTCTTTTCTTGTGGATTATATATTCTCACTTCAGACGGGCATCCCCAAATGCGCATATGTCACAAAATCGGTTTCCAACCTTTCCATAATTCAAATGGAGTTTTAGGAACGGCCTTGGTTGGAACTCGGTTTAATATATACACTGTCGTCTTAAGTGCTTCAGTCCACAAGGATTTAGGAAGATTGGAGCTGCTAAGCATACTCCGCACCATGTCCAATAAAGTTCGGTTTCTTCTTTCTTCTACACCATTCTGGTCAGGTGAATTAGGCATGGTGTATTGGGCAACAATCCCATGCTCTTGAAGAAATTTTGCGAATGGCCCAGGTGCTTGTCCATCTTCTGTGTATCTACCATAATATTCTCCACCTCTATCTGATATCACGATCTTAATTTGCTTGCTACATTGTTTCTCTACTTCAGCCTTAAATATCTTAAAGGCATCTAATGATTCGTTCTTTTTATGAAATCCAGAGTATTAAGTACTCCTTCATTTACCAATCTTTTAATTCTTTCTATGGAGATATGACCTAACCTCCGGTGCCATAATTTAGAGGAATCTTCATTAATAACACATCTTTTAGTGCCAGTGTGAACATGCATTGAATCATAAGTGACATTGTTTTGTAAATTAATGTGGTAAAGACCATCAGACAAAATACCATTCCCAACATTATCAGATTTATAAAATAAACTGACAGATGTTTCTAAAAAGTTAAAGGAATATCCAAAAGGTACAAGTCTTGAAACTGAAATCAAGTTTCTAGAAAAACTTGGAACATAAAATATATTTTCTAATTCTAAAACAAAGCCACTACTTAAAGTTAAATAGCATGTTCCTATAGCTTCCACATGCGAGCCCATCTTGTTTCCTGATAAGATGCTTTGCTCACTTCCCACTGGCTTCCTTAGGTTTTGCAAACCCTGCAAGGAATTCGAAATGTGAATTGTTGATCCAGAATCAATCCACCAAGTGTTAATATTGACATTGACCATATTAGATTCATAACAAACAAACGAGATTGCATTACCTTTGTCTGCAAGCCATTTCTGAAATTTTTCGCATTCCTTCTTCATGTGTCCCTTCTTCAAACCAATAAGAAAGGGAAAGGTAAAGTACCTCCCCAAGCTAATATTAAGAAGGATTCCAAGTGTTTCTTCTGTAAAAAGAAGGGACACATGGAATCCTTCTTAATATTAGCTTGGGGAGGTACTTTACCTTTCCCTTTCTTATTGGCTTGAGATTTTCCCTTCCTATGCGTTGCCAGCATTGCACTTTCTCCTAGTTCCATCACCAGTCTTTCTTCCTCTTGAACACACATGGTCATGAGTTCATTTATTGACCATTTATCCTTATGTGTGTTGTATGAGATTTTGAAAGGTCCATATTGGTGCGGAAGGGTGTTCAGGATGTAGTGCACCAGGAAAGACTCTGATATTTCAACCTCGAGTTTCTTCAATTGAGCCACAGTGTCCCTCATTTGCATGATGTGCTCGCTCACACCTTTCACACTGGTGAGCCTTAGGGATGAGAACTTCATGATTAGGGTGCTTGCTAGTGCCTTGTCTAAAGTGACGAATTGATCATCAATGGCCTTTAGCAAATCTCGGACCCTTTCATGCTGATCAACTGAACCACGAATACCAGCTGAAATTTTAGTCTTAATGAACATCATGCTTAAACGATTAGATCGCTCCCATCGCTCATAAAGCGTGATGTCCGCTGCAGTGCTGGTATTCGTGAGTGCTGGTGGTTCATCTTTCCTGATAGCATAATCTATGTCCATCCATCCCAAATGAAGGAGAATTCTCTCCTTCCAGACCTTATAGTTATCTCCCTTAAGTTCAGGGATATCACAACGAATTTCAGAGAAATTTGTAGGTTGTACAACTGCATAAAAATAAAGATCACATGCTTATGTTAAAATTGAGACCAAATAAATTTTCATGTTTTACCAATGTAAATTCATGCTTTAAAATTGAATCTAATGACATAAAAATTGCCTGTGGGCTAAATTTTTAATTCAAACAGATTCAAATATTCTTTATGATAAAACTATTAATTCATAATTCCTGTGGGTAAGTTCTGAATAATTCAATATTTTATCCTAATTAATTACATAAATATAATAAAAATTCCTGTGGGATAAAATTTATTATATTTAGTATAATTAATTACAATTAATGTCTAAACTTTCTTTATGTGATCCTAAACAAAAAATATATATAATATTAATAAATTAGAGATGCTGTGGCTATTCTCTAATTAAATATCATATAGATCACTAGACATTATTGCTGTTCACTATAACAAAACAAGCTTCAAATGAACAGAACTGAATGAGGGCAAGCTAAGAAATCTAAACTCCACTACTAGTTGTCAGGAATAAGAATTAAACAGGTCATTATACTTCAGGATTGCAGTGACTTAAATGCCCCTCAATAAAACACAAATCTCATAGACTGGAAACAACAAACACCCACATCAATGGACAATGTATCTTCAGCAATAGAGATACAACACCCAAAACCAAAACATACAACATTATCTGCTACCACTGTTTATAGATCATAGAGCCACAATGTCCACCCATCAACAGAAAAACCTAAACAAATCTCACTGAACCACACAATGGCTATGGGCTAAAGGCTGTTCTTTTCTTCTTCACAGAATGAAGAAAGAGGGCAACAGGGATAGCAATAGATCAGATAGAGGGAGGAACACAATACATGTAAAACCAATAACAAGTAATTCCTGACATCAGTCAATCACACACAACTGATGTAAACTGAGAGAGCATTTTTCAATATTAAAATCAAAATTGGAATGTTTGGCAGGGGATCGACTCCATTGATTGAAGCCGCCCAGCCTCCTTAGATTTCAACCAGCAGATAATAATTTTCAGTAAACAAAAATAAAAGAAAACCACCATAACCGGCATGGGATCGATTTCATTACTTGAAATCTCCCAACCTTATTGGCTTTCAACCTACAAGATATTCAGTAAATAGAAATCCAACTTCAATAGCTAGTATGAGATCGATTGAAATCGATTGAAATCGCCCAGCCTCATTAGCTTCTCAAACAATAAGTTATCATTTTTTTGTAAAATAAAAATCCAAGCTCAATAACTGCCCTGAGATCATTTTCATCCCCTTGAAATCGCCTAGCCTCATTCCTATCAACTGAGAAAAGAATCACAACAACCTTAACAGGTAAGAGAAAGATCACAGCAGCTCATAAACAACAACAGCGAAACCCTAGACCCGATAACCGTGTGGGCATAGAATATTGAAAACCAGATAAAAACCTATGATGGCGACTACATACAGAACATCAAGGCAGAGATAACTAGGGCTCTGATACCAACAGTTAGCATAAATTTTCGATTCTGAAAAATGCGGAATAAAAATTTGAAACAGAATCGAAATAGAAATACCAAATAGATCATACCTCCAGCCATTGATGCTACTTGACTTGCTGTAGAAGATTTCCCTGTTCCACACAAGTTCAGCTTCATGTACGGTACTTCCAAGCTCTACTTTATCTTTCTTGATGGTGTAAGACTGAAGGGGATTGAGTTAGTGAGCTTGGGGACCAAATAGGGGTTTAATAGCCAAGCTTCCATCAAGCTTCTGTTGGCTATTTGTCAACTGCTCCACAAATCTAGGTAGAGAACCCTAGATGGAGTAATGGACCACTCCAAAAGCTCCCAGCAAGAAAACAGTCTCCATAACTAGAAATCAGTTCAAGTGTAGTGATAACCGAATGAACCGGCGATAGTGGTGAGAGAGCTGTGGAATGCGGGAGCGGATACGGGAGCTTACAGAAATATGACTTGTACTATAACATAATCTTTATCAAAATTTAAGAAGAATGACCAACATTTTTATTGAAATTTATTCTTAATTCTTTAACAAAATGTGTAGTATTAATAGTTTGAAGTTGGAATCACATTCCATTTGTCTAGGGTTTGATTAAGAAATTTCTCATTGCATATATGATATAATAAATAATAAAAATTGTGAATGTATTACATATTAATTAGGGGCAACTATTTTCTATAAATGAGGTAGATTGAAATGCTATTTATGATGTATGGAAACAAATGAAAACTAGGAGACCTCTTTTATTGGAAAATAGATTCATGTTTTAGATGATATAAACTCATACTTTGGAAGAATATCTAATGAATGGAAAAAATATATATATTGCTATTTTCATGGAATATCTTCATTCAAGTGAAAAAAATGTATTTTTAATATTTATTTTAATTAATGTTTACTTTTTGAGAAGGTCAAAATTTGGAAGGACGATATTTTATTTTCAATTTTGTTTGTTTTAATTATTTAATTCACAAATTACTATTATTTATATAACCTTTATCATTAAATGGTTAGTTAAATAAACATCCTTTAAACTAAAATTAAAATATTTTCAAATTTAATTTCTCATTAAAATTTTAAAATAAATTTATATAGTAATAATATCAACTTAAATATTATTCTTTCATAATCATTAAAAAATATAGGTTAATATAGATTTAAAATTTACATTATCATCAATAAATTGAGAAGAAAATAGTTAACACAGATATATAGTAAAATCCCTCAACTTGCACGTATCATGTGAACCATAAAACATTGCTTATAAAACATTATGTAACCACACATGGAATAATTAATGCTTAGAAATACGTGAAACCAGACAGAATAAGCAAATCGGAACTATCATCCGTTTCAGAGTTGTAAACAAATTTCCAAAGAGAAATCATTACGAGTCTCTCTAGTGCCGAAAAACGAGGGAGTGAACTATTTAATCAAAACATTTAAATAATGTCATCATAGCTTTTGGGGCAAAAACTATGTAGTGCATCATCATAGCATGTTTAATTTTTTTTGTCTTTCACAATGCGAGGATTTTTTTATCATTACTGTAAACTTTGAAGTTATAGGATCTTGTACATATGGTTGTGGGGTTGGATCCTCGCTGGGGACAATCCTAGCCAAGTGCCTTACATAGGTCCCAATGTGAGGATTTGAGCATTCTCGATGGATTTACATTATTTTATTATATGTAATTGTAAAAATATTAATTTTATTTAATTTATTGTTATTGGTATGTTTTTTTTCCATAGAAAAAAATTGTAAATATCATTTACATTCTTCAAATGGATCTTAAAAGTCCATTCTTACAAAGTATATCAAAATTCTCAGAACCAAATCTATACAATAAATCATAGGAGATCATACATTGTATCACCCCAACAGTGATTTACTAAAGCAAGAACACATAATACACTATTACAAGAATATGATCAAAATAAATGATGTTATAATCATCATCCTCATATATGTTCATATAGTAGAAGTATCTCAACTTACAAAATAGTCTGAAATAATTCAGACCCAGACCCATTCAGAAAATCAACTGCTCATCATCACCATCACCAATTAAGTTCCATATTCATATGATCATCAAAAAATGTTGCAGCAACTTAACGGATCCTATCATAAACACTTATCACCATCACCAACCCTATTATAGTCCAAAAAAAGCTTTTATAAGATCATCAATAAAACATCTAAAGAAATAGACATAGTAAAAACCAGTCAGAAAATCTGATAAGTTTCATAGATTGCATCCTCTCGAAATTCTTTAATATGCTAGAAACCCTCCGGGACCATTGCTCCATCCTTTGCGAAAGAGTCAGCGAAGATGTTCCTTTCACGGTATATGTGTTGTAACTGCACCAACTCAAAACTATCAGAAAGTATGTGAACTTCCTGAAGAATTAAGGATAACTCTAAATTATGCATTATGAATTTACCATTGGCCCAGTTTATGACTAACTGAGAGTCACCATAAATCTGAATTTTTGTAGTATCCTTCTTCCTAGCCAGAGTAAGTAAAAGCTTTAAAGCACAGAGTTCAGCAGTGTTGTTAGTACCAGCCCCTAATCCAGCTTTAAAGGAAAAAAATGTTTATAAGATATGTAAAGCATACCTCCAGCTCCACATGAATTTGATGCATCAGCTGCCGAACCATCAAAATAACGCCAAGGATAATTTTTATCAATAGTTTCTGCAAACACAGGTCTAATTTTCATAACAAAATCACCTTGTGGAAAAGATCTCAGCAAACCCAGACTGAAAGAACAAACCTGAGAAGGCATCAAGGAATGGTCTTCAAAACAACTTTGATTGCAAGCCTTCCATAAAAACCACAATACAATAATAGGTAAAGACATAATATGCTTAACTTCCATGTTAAGACACCAATTCTTCATGCAGGCAATCACAGATTCAACATACCAAAGATTCTTGAAATTTAACTTATCTTCAATATCTAACCAAACAGTCTTAGTAAAAGGGAAATCCACACCTAGATGGAAATTAGATTCATCATCCAATTTACACAAATAGCACCTACCAGGTCCTTCCATGCCTTTCCTAACCATGACATCCCATGTGAGTGCCTTATCAGAAAAAAGAAACCAGCAAAAAAATTTTGATTTCAAGGGACACTTAAGTTTCCATAATACTTTCCACCACCAAGAGTATTCCAACCCATTCCTGTCCTGCAACAAATGCAAATAACCTTCTTTTGGAGAATATTTACCATTTTTTGACAAATTCCATACCAGTATATTAGCATTGTTAGTTAGTCTTACATGACTAGCTTTGAGAATAGCTAGGAAACCATTCCAACATAAAACATCGTGGATATCTGATAACCCAAGATTGTTTGCAGATAACCACCCCTGTTCCATCAAAAAAGTCATTCCAGGGCCTTCAATGTCTTTAAGAAAGAAAATACCAGCAGAATGTAATTTGTCAATCAGTAAAGTTGGTAAATGATGTCTCCATTTGCATCCCACCCATGGGTCAATACTAATACGCAGATCAGCACCATTACCAACCTTCCAAACAAGATTATTACCAACAATATCAAAAGCCCATAAAACAACTTTCCAACATATGGATATATTCTTTTTCTTCTTGTCTGATACTTTGATCCAATCCAAAATTGACATTGGATGAACATATTTCTGAACTGCAATCTGAACCCAAAGTCTCGAACTTGCAATAAAATTCCAAACACTCTTGGCTGCAAGAGCTTTTGCAAAAACAGCGAGGATTTGCACCCCCATCCACCCAAAAAATTTGGGTAATCCAAAGTTTTCCAAGAAGTCCATGGTAAGCCAATAGAATCCTTATTTCCAGACCATAAGAATTTGAAACATAGCTTCCTGATCTTCTCAATGATACCCACTGGAATCCAGAAATGCATCCAATAAATCAGAATAGCTTCAAGAACATCTTTGACCAAAGTGAGCTTACCTCCCTTGGTTAACCATCGAAAGCTCCAGTTCATAATCCTTTTTTTCCACTTTTGCAATAAGCCAGTCCCAATCCTTCAAATAGTATCTGCAAGGTTTAAGATAGAAACCAAGATACTTCATGCCATTCTCAATAGTTACTACAGAAAATGACAAAATATTATGTAAAGTAATGATCTCATACTCATCCAAGCCAGAGTACTATAATGCAGGTTTTTTTTCATTTATCTGCATACCAGATGCCTTACAGTAAACCAATAAGATCTCATATAATGAAGATAAAGATTGTTCAGATCCATCAATAACCATGACAATATCATCCACAAAAAGTACATGCGATAAGGAAATATCATTTCCAAAAGAAATACCACGATAAACCCCACCATCTTTGGCACAATAGAGAGCCCTACTCAATCCTTCTGCAATGATCAGAAAAAGTAAAGGGGCCAATGGACATCCCTGTCTAAGCCTCCTACCAGCCTTAAAAAAAGTTGAAGATGCACCATTAATAAGTATAGCAAAAGATACAAATGATAAACTGCTCATTACCCAAGTAATAAAAGGCCTAGAAAAACCCATTTTGGACAAAAGGACCCGAGGGTAAGTCCAACTAACTCGATCATAGGCTTTAGACAAGTCTATTTTCAAAACCATAGACTTTAAACGTTTGCAATGAATGGTATGCAAACCTTCCTGATCAATTACCCCCACCGCATCATGAATCTGTCTTCCAGGGAAAAAACCAAACTGTTCACAAGAAATATAACGACCCAACACCTTTCTAATACGAGTAGAAATGATCTTACCAATAATCTTGTAGCAATAGTTACAGAAAGATATTGGCCTGAAGTCCTCAAAGCAAGTAGGATGATCAGTCTTAGGAATCAGAACAATAAATGTAGAGTTAAAAACAACAGGAATTTTACCATTTTTTTGAGAATCTTCAATAACCTGTAATAAATCCATACCCAAGACATCAAATAGAGACATATAGACCTCTACTGGTAAACCATCCGGTCCTAGACTCTTATCATTCTTACTCAGAGTAAGGATAGACTGGATTTCCTACAAAGTAACAAGTTTCATGAGATCTTCATTCTCTTCCTTAGTTACATATGTGGAAAAATACCCAGCACTCATAACAATTTCGGGTAGATGAAGATTGCTCTCCTCCTAGAATAATGACTCAAAATGTTTAACTCCTTCCTTTGCAATAGCCTCAAATCCTTCAACCAAGTTACCATCACCATCAGCAATCTTCCATATTGAATTGATAATTTTCCTATTATTGGCATACTTGTGGAAAAAAGGAGTATTGTCATCCCCACATAAAAGCCATAAAGCTCTACTTTTCATTCTAGCCTCTTGTTCACATTCTAATAAGATTTTCCTCTTATGGGTTTCCAAATCAACCAAAGAAGACTTATCCTCCTCGGATGTAAACCCAAAACCCATCTTATGAAGAGATTCGGCCATAAAGTTTAAATGTCCACTAAATCCTTGTTCTCCTGTAAATTTTTCGCAACCAACGAGGAGATTGAAACATCTTTAATTTTCTTAAGGTTTGAAGCAAAGTGTGTTGCAAGTGATAACTCTAGGTTATCAGAAAATCCAATCCAAGAAGATTTTAAAAGGGTAACAAAGTCTTCATCCTCCAACCAATAAGCATTAAATTTAAAGGGACTACGAGGTCTAGCATTCTTATTCAAGATTTGCATAAACACGGGATTATGGTCCGATTCCCCACCATAACCAACCCATTTCCTAGAGTGAAGATCACAATCCAGAAAATTAGATGATAGCAAAAACCTATCTAATCTCTTACAAATATTTTCACACCCAACTCTGCGATTAGTCCAAGTGGGAAGTAAGATGGTTGGAACAAAATCCACAAGACGAGCAACCTCCATTTGCCTAATGAAGAAATCTGATAAATTGTCGACTCTAGCCTTAACACCCCAGATCTGAGATAAACCTACAGAATAATTCAAATCCCCACCAAGGATCAATTTAGAGCTCATCAGACCCTCCACTTTAAACAAATTATACCAGAAACTTTCTCTATCCACATAAGGTCCATACAAATTAAGACAACAAATCGCCATTTTAAGCTCAAAAGAATGCAACAAAGCACACAAACTAGAGCCCACCGCCCAAGCGTTAATCAACTGAAATTGATGAATCCTCCATCCTAGAAGTAACCCCCCAGATTTACCTTTAGCATCCACAAATAAAAACTTCCATCCATGAATCATAGATTCCATCTCACTCACCAAAAACTCATCACCACACATAGTTTCTTGCAGGTATAACACATCTATAAAATGTTCATCAATCATCCTACAAACTGCTAGCTTTTTGGGCAAACTAGCCAACCCTCTACAATTAAGGGTCATAACAATCATAAGTGTACACCCAAGGGGGTATGTACAGCTCTAAGTGCCCCAAAATCAACCTTATCATCAGAGACCAAACCCGAATGAACACCTACAGGGTATGTGCAAGGAATATAATTCCCTTCAAGGCCTCCAACTTTATCACGTAAAATCCGTTTAACATTAACAGTCTTAGCACAAGACCAGAGAAAATAACCATCATATGAATTATTACTTATGATAGGGGAAACAAACCCTAAATCCCCCAAAGGACAATAAATCCGTCTTGAACAACCCGCACCCCCATCCCCTGAAATCTTTAAATTCTCAAGTAAAAAATTAGGGTTATCAGTTATTGAAAAACAAAGAGGTTTCAGTGAGTCCAAAATTGGTGTTTGATTAATAGCCCCAGAAACAGGATCACTACCCACCAATCCCTCCACCAAAACCTCCTCATTAACAGAAAAATCTGTTACCCCAGATAAAACCTCAATGCTCTTAACGCGCCAGAAAGATTTGGTCTTAGGAACAAAAGCATATTTAAAAGATTTACTAAAGGGCAAAGAACATTCAGGGATCAAATGACTATAAGCATGGCATCTATTACAGCAAAAAGGAACGCCCATATAATCTAATGGCTGGTTAAACTCAAAACCCCCCTTCTTAATCAAAATATCCGCAGCTAATCCATTCCGTGGGTCAAGTAAAAACGGGAATTTGCCCAAACAACAAACACCCGATTCAAGAAACGATAGGTCTGCCTCCAAAAAAGTTCCTAATGTATTCCCAATCAACTTAAATAAATCGGCAGACCAGAATTCAAAAGGCAAGTTTGGAAGCTTAACCCAAATAGGTAATAAATCATACCTTTCAACTCTCGGGTCAAATAACGGCAACCATATTTTCAACAACAGACCGACATTTTATGCCATCTCTAAACACCAGCAAGAATTGATGCCACATCATCTTCAGAGCGAAATTTGAAAGCAATCCATCCGCGGGGTAGAATGAAAACTTCTGGGAAAATACTAACATGATCTTTCCAAGTAACAACTGCCCAATTGAATTTACGACCACCGAATCTCCCCACCAGAGTCATGGCATTTGTTAGAACGATGTCGTTCAAACATACGTCCTCACCGACAACCATCATCATAGGTTTACCAACTTTCCTGATAATTTGCCTTGGCCGCTTCAGGTGTTTATCTTCAACTAGAAAAGCTTTATCCCTAACCAAATGCTGGTCAAAAGAGAAATCCTGCAACCTCAGATCAATATTGACCTGTTCACCCATTACCGAAAGAAAATCCTCAACAGATATATCCACATATAAATCCTCAACAGGTAAACCCACAACAGAATCGACCTTCAGAAATCATCACCAGAGGAAACATAATGCTCAAAGCCCTTATCATCATTAAAACCATCACTCACTAGTAATGAAAAACCAGGTTGCATTAAAGAAAAATCCATACTCTCACCCGCAGCACAGTGCATCCCATCAACCTCCTCGGGCGGAAAAACATCAACACACAATGGCATAATAGGTTCATCAGCCCTCGTTATTTACCCCCAAGGCGACTTAACTGCATTAGATTCCTTTGGCAGCGTGCGAACCAAGTGTTTGAAATCTTGAAGCGACATGATAGAAATCGTGCAGGGCAGTAAAGACTAAAGAGATACGTGGCACCCCCAATCAACGCCAAAGAAAATCCAATTCATGGACCGGATGAAAGTACAATCTATAAATCAAATAAAATTGAAAAGTAATAATGTCTAACCTACCCATCTAACAAAAACCATCATGCCAAAAGTGTATGTTTTGTGACGTAGCAGGTTCAGTGACGAAGATCTTATTGGTATGTGCACGAGAGAAAGTGTTTTACCTTCTAGACTTTGTTTCTCTCTCAATGAAGAGACTTAACAAATTGGACAAACCAAATTGTTATAAGTAGGCCTTAATAGGGTATTTTTATCCTTATTTGTAATTATTTTTTCAACAGAAAATGTCATCACATAAATCCTTTAAAAGCTTTATCATGTTTTGTAAATGAGGTCTGAAATAAATGTCATCAGAGTGCACGAGAACATTGTTGGGATTTCAAATGCACATGCTTTATTTGACACATAGAACAAAATATATGTTTTTTTGTTTGCTAGAATCACCCTGGCTTGTAGGAGCGGCCTTTGGTCTGAGAAACCATGACCTAGGGTGATCTGAAAATGACAGGATCTTTATAACCATTAATTTGCATGTGGAAATTTGAATGATTAAACTCATTAAAAGACTTTAAATGGTAAAATTAAAGAGCATAATTGAAGCACATAAACACATAAAAGAGATGCAAACCATGAAAATTGATGACACCATGTGATAACAGAGTTCATCCCTAATGGACTACGTCTCCAGGTCCAGCTCCAATGAGGACCGATCTTATTAGTCTTCAACAAATGCTTGAACGGGTACAAAATGTCTTCTTCAACAACTACAAAGAGACTTAGACTTCAACAATAAAGTCCTCTCACTCTCCAAAATCTCTCAAGAGTGGTTGAAAAGCCTCTTACAAATGAGCAAAATAGCTTATAAAAAAATCCTTCAAAAGCATGATGGCATTATGCCATTCACTCTACATAAATCTTCAATAACCCTTCAATGCATTTCCAATACTCCTCCCATGCCTTTTCTTGGAAAATTACAATGGTTTATATAGCCCAAAAACCTATAACTTCGTCCCCAAATTAGATGGGATTTACAAATATTTGATCCCAAAGTAATTGGGATAAAAATCCATTTAAAAATGGAAAAAATATGACAAAATCTCCATAAATATATACTTTTGTTTTTAAAAACAAAACAAATCCGAATATAATATAGTATAATGGTTAACAAAACGTATAATAGTTGAATTTGGTTTTTTTAAAATAAGCCAGAAGGGAGGCACGCTCAGATTGGGCTAAAATCCAACCCA
Source organism: Pseudotsuga menziesii (assembly GCA_001517045.1). Taxonomy (NCBI): domain Eukaryota; kingdom Viridiplantae; phylum Streptophyta; class Pinopsida; order Pinales; family Pinaceae; genus Pseudotsuga; species Pseudotsuga menziesii. Next base: position 102,132 of record LPNX010610101.1, read on the forward strand.
AAGCAACTTAAAACAAATACATTTCGTATCCCATTAAATTTGGCGCCTTTAGTGCAATGGTGAGGATGTATGGCAAAGGGGGATGTCACGGATTCAAACATGTGGACGTCTCCCCAAATCACAAGTTTTGTAAGGGTATATTTTTGCACAAAAGACATATATTATATAGTTCGGAGTTGACACATGGGTATAGTTCGGAGTTGACACATGGGGTCAAGCCCTGTAAGGGTATTGTTTTGCATAAAAGACATATATTATATAGTTTGGAGTTGACACATGGGGTCGAGGGCTTGGCACCCATATGATTAAGGAATAATTGGCAAAGGGTATTTTTTGTGCTTATATAGTTCGGAGTTGACACATGGGGTTGAGGGCTTGACACCCATATGGTTAAGGAACAATTGGCAGAGGGTATTTTTTTGCACAAAAGACATATATTATATAGTTTGGAGTTGACACATGGGGTCGAGGGCTTGACACCCATATGGTTAAGGAACAATTGACAGAGAAAATAGATAAAATTCAAGTTTAAATACAACTTGATGCCCATATGGTTAAGGAAAAAATGGAGGAGAAGAATTTAAACTTGATGCCCATATGGTTAAGGAACAAATGGAGGAGAAGATAGATAGTTAAGGGTATTTTTTTGCACAAAAGACATATATTATATAGTTCGAAGTTGACACATGGGGTCGAGGGCTTGACACCCATATGGTTAAGGAACAATTGGCATAGAAAATAGATAAAATTCAAGTTTAAATACAACTTGATGCCCATATGGTTAAGGAAAAAATGGAGGAGAATAATTTAAACTTGACGCCCATATGGTTAAGGAACAAATGGAGGAGAAGATGGATAGTAGAGGTTTGTCGAGTCTTGGTGAAGTGGAGGTCGAGGGTTCAATCCTCCCCAACTCTGCATGGATGTCGTGTGTCAACGAGTTACTGGCCCACCTCATCTTCCAACTCAACTTGTCATGCAAGCTTCCAACTGGACTACCACATCCTCTCCGTACATGCTATGTGTCACCCTTACAATGGTGCCACGTGGCACCCCTTTTTTCCCAACTTTGCATGATTCCCTGAAAGTTCAGGACTGAATAACTTTCATGTCTGGAGTCTGTTTTGCACGAAATGAATGTTGTTGGAAATATCACGTCGAGCTCTACACAACTGCTATCTTTTATTCACAATTTGAAGACTTTAATTTTGATCAATCTTAGAGATCCTCCTGGATCATAGGGGCATCTAGTAATCCATCAAAATCACTCAGGGATTGCACTATCCCTCAACTAGTTGGATTTTGGTGTCTCCTCCCAACTAGCTTGCCCTTGAGGGAAATTGAACCCCCATCGCATTACTAACGAGACCCACACCTTAACCGAATGAGTTAGTCCGAATTGATAGAGAAAAATATATGGTTATTTAAATAACTTATCACTATCCAGAATTGGTTGCCTAGATTGATTGTTATGGATGCAAAAAATGGATATGAGCCATAATAGGCTATGATTAATAAATGGAATAGAACCATGCAATTACTTTCTTGATTGGTTCTTAGTCCAAACATGGTGGTATGCTAGAGAGAAAGGGGATGGGTTTATTTTATCCATTCTAGATACATGCTAGCGACCTAGGGTTTTAAAAAGAAGAGATTGAAATTATGGATCCCCTTGTTGGCCATTTTCATCCAACAAGAATTAAATACAAATCTTTACTCATAACATAAAACAAGAAAGATAACGTACACAAACCATAACAATATCCAAATTCTTTATTCATATTGAAGCAAAATTATACAAATCCTTCCTTTCCAAAAAGTAAGGAGGCAAGATTTGAAACCCCTAATTAATCTCTTAATCCCAAGGTAATATCACTTAATAAAATAACTTATATTTTCTCTACAATTCTCCATGAAAAAATAATATAAAGACTCTCAAAGAAGTTACAATCGTAACCTCTTCTTTACCTAATTTCTCACTAACCTCTTAAGTACCCTAATTGAGTCATTAGTTACTCATAAGCCATCATTTGAGTCATTAATACATTGAATACATAAATAAACACAATCCCCAAGTTGGGTACCAACAGGCCCCCAACACAACTCTTTATCTTGTCTCCGAGACAAGTACATAGGAATAAAAACGAACCATCTCTTGCTTGTATGCTGATCTACAAAACTTCTATCACATACTCCTATTGAGATCTCCCTCTTAGAGCCTCTCTCTCTCTCTCTCTCTCTCTCTCTCTCTCTCTCTCTCNTGTTGTGCTCCTTGGGTAGCATGGATGGTGCATCCTCTTCATCTTTATCTACTCTACTTAGAATGTCCCTATGGCCATCAATTCATCTTACCAAAATACCAAGGTTCCAACCAAAGTAATCGTCAAGTCTATATAGAACTTGTTGTTGAATACTGGGTTCATTCACTCTACTTCAATCTACAAATTACCAACCACTGTCCTCATCGACCAATATATCCACAATCCTCTTGTCCATATGTTCAGGGCTCCAAACTTTGTCATCCCATCATCATCTCTGCTGAAAATTTCTTTGAAACTAGGCTAATTTTTTGCTTAAAACTTCTCTTAAATAGGAGTTAATTCTCTATTGCAAATTTAAGAGTAGTGCTATCATTAATTTGGCTAAAATCAATAAGCAACACATCCTAATCAATCTAATTAAAGTCCAACACTAAAATCATATTCTAACATGACTTTAATACTTGAATTCTGACTAAAATGAAACCATGTTGGGGTAACTTTGTCTTTCCCCTATCAACATGTTGTTTATATCAATATAACTCAATGAATCATCTATGACTCAATGACTTTGACAATTCAGCCACATAGGGCCGAGAGCCAACACTAGTTATAGACCTCAACTATGACTAAAAGGGATCACCTGCCTTCATGGTAGAATCATGTTTAATCCCTTTACGCGACTTACAAATTTATTTGAATATTCAACTCCTACATTCTTGTTGGGATATAAGGCACTTTCATACTTTTTCTTGACATCACCATAAATTCTTTAAACAGCTCTAAAAAATAAAATAGATTGCAAGTGCATCATGACCTTTCAACCTTGTCACCACAAACTTGACTCTTTTGTCCTCGTGAATCTCCTCATACTCAAAATACTTGTCTAGCTCACTAATCCAGTCAATCAGATTCTTCGTTGTTAAGCTACCATCATAAGTTGAGATTTCAAGCTTTGGCCTTAAGCTTGAGCCCAATACTGCTCTCAACAATCTAACCTCAACAGCTTCTTCAACATGTGTTGATTTCTCTTCTTCAGCTTGCTCTTCAGGCTCACTAGCATCTTGAACCTCAAGATCCCATTGTCTTCCTATATCCATGGATTTTATCCAAACTTGTAGTCTCCTTGTCTCTTCTGTGAGTTCTGCATTACCCATAGGTATGCCTCCTCGACCTCGTGCTCTCCTTGCTCGCATAGCCATCTTCTTTTATATGATAGAAAATAACAACACTATGAAATCGCTCTGATACCACAAATTGATGGCAACAACACACTGAAAGAACAAGATCCAAATAAACTTTTCCACACTCCAAACTCCTTTCTTGGCTCAAATCGCAGGTATGGACTTCAACCACAAAACGTTTTCACCATTCATGCACTTCGTCAAAACCCAATTTAGAAATCAGCCTGAAACTCTTCAAAACCAATCATGATTCACCATATAGACCATGCTCTGCACAAAACCCAGATCGCGGAATTTTAAATTTCATCTCTGTTTGACCAGAAATTCAACCGTAATTTGATGACGATTTTCCTCCTGCGAAATTCCCCTCTTCTCTTGATTTGATACAGAGTGGTATGTATCCTCAAACAAGGTAAATGACTCCTTCCAATACGTTTTACACTTTCCAATATAGTAGATTCAACACATAAGTATTGTGATTAACATATTAATTGTAATATAGTTCACCAAGTCTATATTTCAGTCTGATTCAAAGGTAAAAGAATAGAGAGAATACAGTGCGCAAGTTCCTCATTCAATACAGCAATTTCTCTTGTAAATATCATAAAGAATAAAGACCAATTGATTTCAATCTCCAGATATTCAATATAACCATTAATTGATATCACAAAATGTATCCAACTTCAGCTAGCATGTAAACACTTACAAATTCAATCTGTTGATTTAATGAACACATGTCCAAGAGTGTTGTTCATTCAGAAATTAACCCGAGTTCACTATCCATTTCACATAGAGAATAATCAGTTCACACACTAGTGTTGATCACAAAGATGCATAACATTTCTATTATTTAACTTAAGTCTCACACAGAGAACAAAATAACAACGTACTTTTTTTTTCTCACACGCCAAAACCTTCCCCAAAATCTTGATTAACCAACAACTATCTAAATCCAAGAAATGAGTTCATAGATGTGAATCAATTTCCTCACTCCACAAAATTAGGGAACAAGATCTATTTTTAGTCTCATTAGCTCTAAATCCCAACGAGTTATCAAAATCCTATCCTTAACTATTCAAAATTTATTCTAACTAGATGCTCCAAACTACTCTTAACTAAATATCCAAAAACTTTTACAAATAAAACTTTCAATTCTTCCAACTTACCATGTGATCAACCCATCACATTTCCAAGCCCTTGGTATAACTTTAATAACCCATCATATTTATGTGCTCGCTATAATGCAATTTCATCAGTAAGCATAAACACATATCCAGAAGTTGATTCTCTATCAGTGTTATCACCTGCCCAATCAGAGTTAGCAAAACCAACTAACTCTAGGACATATTTTGCAACATAGTGAATCCCATGTGTCTTTGTTCCTTGCACAAAGTACAAGATCCTCTTTGCTTCCCTCCAATGGATTTCATGTGTCTGATCAATATTCCTAGATTTCACACTCACTGCATAATAAATATCAGGTCAAGTTTGATTCAAATAGAGCAGACAACCAACTAGCTGCCTATACAGTGTGTTGTTTACCAAAGGAATTGATTTCGCTTCTTCAAGATTAACTCCTGAGAGGAAAGGAGTCTTGATTGGCTTGCAATCCTTCATGTTGAACTTGTTTAGCAGGTGTGAAGCATACTTGAACTGATGTACTTTGATTCCAAAGGCCGATTGAGAAGCCTCAAGCCCCAAAAATTGGCTCAACAATCCCAAATAAGTAATGGAGAAGGCATGGTGCAATGCATCCTTCAAGGACAAAATTTCTTTCATGGAAATTTCGGTGATCAACAGGTCATCCACATACAAAATAGTAATAATTATTGAACCGTGAATCAATTTCAAATAGACATTTGGATCAGACTTACATTTACTAAAGTTTTGTGATAGTAGAAATCCATCAATCTTGGCATACCAAACTCTGCGATCTTGTTTTATCCCATATAGTGATTTCTCCAACCTGCACACAAGATATGGATTAGTAACAAAACCTTCTAGATTCTGCATATATATATATATTCTTTGAGATATCCATGTAGAAAGGCTCTCTTCACATCCATGTGATGTACTTCCCTTTGCTTGGAAGCTGCAATGGCCAAAACTAGACTTATAGAAACCATGTTTGCCATTGGTGTAAAGGTCTCACTGTAGTCAATGCCTTGGACTTGGGAGAATACCTTGGCCACTAAATTTAACATATACTTTAGAGGAGATCCATCATCAGCAAAATTTGTCTTGAACACCCATTTTCACTTGACTAACTTTCTCCCTGGTGGAAGATTAACTAGTTCCCATGTCTCATTCTTCTGGAGTGAATGGTATTCTTATTTCATGGTTGTTTTCCATATTGGATCCTCTGATGCTTCCTCATATGTTTTTGGATCTGATTCAACCATTAGATAACACTTCTCAGCAAAGCATAGGTCCTTGATAGAAATGACACTCTCGAATTGAGATCTAGTTCTTCTAGGATCACTAAGATTCCCAACTAGTTCCCCAGTTGCTTGAATAGTCTTTTCTTACCACTTTAGTCCTGAAGGAGTGTTAGGATCTGAAATTCAATATTTATTATCAGACATATCAGAATCAGAAAACTTATTAGAGTCTTCACTTACATCCAAAGGTGGTGGTGATGAAGAGGATTCTCTGATTTCTGTTGTTGGCATGGGCTCTTCTTCAAACTGAGCACTCCTTTCAATGAAGGATTTTTGAGTGCTCGTGTTGATCAACTTATAACCTTTTGAATCTTATGAATACCCAACAAATAAGCATTCTTGAATTTGGGGTTCCAAATCCTTCCTCTTTTCTGGTGGATATCTATCCCTAGCTTTCGAGCCAAAAATCCTGAAGTGAGACACATTAGGCTTGTGTCCACTCCAAGATTCGAAAGGAGTGACTCCTTCAAGATATTTTTGAGGCACCCTATTTTGGATATATGGTGCACATTTGATTGGTTTAGCCCAAAATTTTTGTGGAGAAGATTTAGACTCCATTATTCAAGTGGCCATCTCCTTGAGAGATCTATTCTTCCTCGCAGCAACACCATTCTGCTAAGGTGTGTAAGGAATAGAGTGTTGCATCTGGATACCTGCATATTCACAATATTTAATAAATTCAGTTTTGACATATTCACCACCATTATCAGATCCGAGGACCTTGATATTTCTCCCAAACTGGTTCTCAACCAAGGCTTCAAAACCTTTGAAGAGGTCAAAAAATTCTGACTTGTACTTGAGGAAGAAGACCCAACATTATCTGGAAAAGTCATCAATGAAGGTTAGGACATATTTGTCTTGACTCATTGACATATCAAGGGAAAGGAACAACTATGTCAATGTGAATAATCTCAAGAGGTGTAGAGGTTCACTCATGATTGAATCTCTCATACTTGTGCTCTGGTTGTTTTCCTAGAATGCATCCTTGACAGACACCTTTAGAAAACTTACTTTTGGGAAACTCTATGACCATGTCTTTGTCACATAAATCATATAGGCACTTGTAGTTTTAATGGCCAAACCTTTCATTCCATAGATCTCTATCTTCATTAGCATGGGTGAGGAGATTAGAGGGGTTTGAGAAGGGCATGAAGTGTGAGAACTAGTACACTTTAGAGCTATCATCAACAAAACCTTTTTCTATGGCTCTACCATTCGAAATTTCAGTGATTTCAACATCATTGGGAGTGAAAAAAACCTTATTAAGAGACCCAATGTGGGTCATCTGATAAACTGACAAATGATTAGCAGCAAGACCTAGGACATATAAAACATTATTGAAGGAACCATGGTCAATATCTATTCTACCCTTCCCTTTACTTTCAGTTTCAGAATCATCTCCCAAAGCAATTTTTGGACCATTCAAATCATCAAGAGAGGAGAAGGACTCCCTTATCGAAAACATGTGTCTTGAAGCTCCGGAATCAATGATAAAGGAAGAAGATATTACAGTGATTTCTACCAATGCATGAACTCTCTCCTTGTCTTCAAAATTTGGTGCACTCTCCTTCTTCTTTGTGCCTTTGGGAAGAGATATGTTTTGTTTTTCAAGGAGTTGAGTCAACATATACATTTGTTTCTTCATGAAATACCTCTCTGGATGATAGCCCTTACCATAGTATGTGCACTTGCTCATTTCACCTTTACCTTTCTTATTATGGGAATTCTTCTTAGAGCTTGAAGACTCCTCATGAGACCTGGACTTGTCTTTCTTTTGATTGGGAGGATTCTTTGAATTTGACTTCTTCTTTCCTTTGGAATCCATATTTGAATCTCCAGCAACCAAAGATTGATCTTTGGAAGGATTTATGGTGCCAATCATGACCAACTTATCCTGCTCCTAGGTCAAAGATTGCATGAAATATACAAGTGAAGGCATCTTCCAGTTTTGAACTGCCATTTTTCTCACATGGAAGGTCAATACAAACACTGAATAGTCAAGGCCATGATTCAAAAGTATAGCCAAGACTAGTTGGTCATGTTTCTTTTCAATACCACATTGCTTAAATTGAAGAACAATAGATTTGAACATGGAGAAGTAGAATTGTAAGTAATTGAAATTGGTTTGTCTCAGTGAGACAAGATCATTTTCCAGTGAATGTCCCCTCATTTCATATGTATTTCCAAATAAGGTTTGGATTTTCTCCCATACTTCATTTGGTGATGTCAATCCATCTAGATGGAAAAGAAGGTCTCTTGAAATGTTGAGACACAAGAGACCATACGCCTCATCCCTCCTGCTGTGCCACTTGATATTATCTACTGCTGCATTAGGATCAACCTCAGTTTCCATGGTCACTCTGAAGAGGCCTTTACTCCCCATTAGAATCTCCATATGTGCTTTCCATTTGAAGTAGTTGAATGGAGTCAAGATGATATGATTAGATTGATCTATTTCTTCAGCAACTGCACCTTGAACAGAATGAATACGCTCCCTTAGAGAGTGATGTAGATCCTATAAAAGAAATAATAGATAATTATAATTGAGCTAAATATGCTTTGATACCATATTAAAACTAAGCCCAAGCTTAGATCAATTGAACTCACCAAATTGCTTGAAAAACATGCATAGATCCACTCAAATTGGAGACTGAAATTGGTGCACAACACAAAATTTCATTAAATAAGTTTACATAATCCAACTTTATAAAATAATAGGATGTCAAAATATATAATTACATCAGAGATTCGAATTCCCAAGGAGGCAAGTTGAATCCTCACAAAAGCAGGCTTACTGAAAGTAAAAAATCCCCCCCTACGTGCATAAAACACTTTCCAAACCAGTCAAGGAGGTCACAAATTGGTTGAATGAGATGTATCAACTGATAAGTCATGAAAATTAAATATACTCATGCTTTCAGGAGAGAAAAATATGGAGGATGAGTTGTGAAAAAAACAAGGCAGTTTCCATGTGACTAGCTTTCACCTTTTACCTTAAAAGCTGCTAAAAAACAGTCAAACTCGGGATAAGGCAGGAATGTGCACTTACTAAACTGGGTATTCTGAAAAGTTGTTAGAATATTATCCAGAATCTTATGAAGGTGCTCCTGGAGGAAGTTTCGGCAAGTGTTGACCAAATGGTGCAAGTGGAAGCCAACTAATTAGTGTAGGACCTAGGAAATTAATCAAAAAGATTAATTATTTTAACCTAAGTATGGGAATGGGTTTTTTATTATTCTAACACTTGTGTGGTATCAAGTCAGGACATTTTGTTGTATCAAGTCCTATCTATGTCGTCATGTATTGAGGTGGGATTCCTGTACTATAATTTTGTGTTGTATCACTAGACTCATATTGTATCAATTTAATGATTCTCATAAACAGTGCCCTATGAGATGGATCTCTTTAACTGGAGATGGTCTTGAGTTGTATCAAGACTGGATACTTGTGTTGTATCAAGTCATGTGATTATATTATGTGATATATTGATATCATAGTCACTAAGTGCTATAAGTATCCTTTAGGGATTAGCTACCCCTAGAGTGAATTACTTTAGCATATGACTATATGACCCAAGGTAATATATATGATAATTAGCATGGAATAATTCTTCTATGATATGATAAGATGTACAAGTAAATACTCATGCATTGATTATTTAATGATAACAAGATAAAGCATAGAGAAATGGAATTCAAATTGCCCATGCAAATGTCTAAGTGAACTAGAGTTATAAAGCTTCAGTAAAATATGAATTCCTCAATCAATGCCTCACTCAAAGCATCAGTTGAACTATTAATGAATGTATTCAATTAAGTAAAGAAGAGCTTAATGTTGATCAATCAACATGCATCAATTAACTAAAGAGATCCATGCAAAAGTTAATATTAGAAATTGTGCATGATGGCACTAAGAGTGAAGCACTTATGACACTTAAGCTAGCCTGTTAACTAAGTGGATAGTAGTCGATTAAATATTGAGTCTAGTTCAGATTCAATTAACATTCAGTTCAAGTCAGTTAACATTCAATTCAAGTTATTTAAACGTCCAGTTCAATTAAGTTAACATTCAATTCAAGTTAGTTAACTTTCAGTTCAAGACAATGAACATTCAGTTAAATCTAATTGAGGAAAGGAGGGGTGATAATGTTTGCATGGAGGGAGTTCTAGTTAGCTCCTCCTTGTGAATGCATTATATGCAATACCTTTTTCATGCTCTATGGTCTTTGGCTCATTATTAATATTCTAAGCATATGTCAAGTTCAATACAATTTGTTTTGTAGGGTTGGATTAATCTCTGTTATCTACTACTAAGGTGATATCTATTATCAGACAATGTGCTTATGTGTTGTAAACCATTCTCTGCAAATATATTTATCATACTCAAAGAATTGCTAGGTTTTTCATCCTCTATGTTTGGAGGGTTTTCCTAGGGTATATCTTGTCTCCTATGGTTGATTTATTTATGTGGATGATTTATTTATGAGATTCATATGTGGGTGATATAAAGATTCATATGTGCCTGATTTAAGAAAATCATAAGTGAAGAAATTGTTTGATAAAAGTTTTAAAGTTCAAGCATCTCCTATTTTTCTCAAACATCAACAATTAGTACTATTTCATTTTAACAGTTTTTATTTTTTCCATGGTTGAATCATTTTTTTTTAATAATTTCTTTGTATTATACTTGAACTAACATAATTCCACATCTTCTAAGTCTTCAAACAAAGGGTAAATCTTCATGTCCAGATTGTGGTCCCAAATTGATATCTCAATGGGATGAACCAAGAATATGGGTGTCTATTTTAGGGGGTCTTATAAATAAATAAATATGTTTTTTTCATTTTTTTCAACTTTGGGCGAATGAAAGTTATATTTTTGTTTATAATTTCACTTTCCAGTAAAAAGAAAACTTTTAGAGAATTTTTTTGTAAGTAAGGAGTTGTTCATTATATTATCAGCAATAAGAGATTACAATATGAGTTCTTCAGACTGGGCCGAAACCGCAACCTCTACCTAGTCCTTCCCACATAAGCATGACAAAAACTCACCCGAAAATCCCTTACACTAGCATTCTCCGTTGGATTGAGATGCATAAAGTTTCTCTAAAAAAACTTAACAAGATCTCTTATCTTAGTGATTGCACAAAACCTTCTATTTTTACTGCAAGGTGGATCATGTAGACTATTGAAAGTCAACTTACCATACAAACTAAACATGTTTGTAAGCCAATTCTGCTCCCCAACATACCACAAAATTCTCATTCTGACTAGTTCAAAGCAAGACATAAGGCAGGTTCGGAATGTCTCCCTGGCGAGGTCCTTCCTCTGCAAGTTTTAGAGTCGCCACATGAGGTGGAGCTGGCAGAACCAACACTTCGAGCCTCTTAAGGAGCGGGTCGACCTAAATATTCAACTCGTTGATGTCAGTAGTAATATCATCTCTCCATCTGTCCATTCGACCAGCCGCATCCTCAACTGCTTCTTTATCCCAAGCTTCCCGCCCGACAAGGTTTTTCATTACCGAGAATAATACCATTTTCTTCTCATGCATGTTGGCCTTGCATACAGAGGGCTTTGGCTGCATAATCCACTCCTTCTCCTTCTGGCATTCTTCCTGAAGGATCTCCTTATGAAACTCCACCCACAACCAATTTTTTGCATCGTTGAATCTCTGTTGAATCTCGTTGGGGAGTTCAAGCCCATACACCTTTCCTTCCCACAGATAATTTCACTGCGCTCTCAATCCCCTCCCTATCACATCCTCTTGATTAGACGAGCGCTTCCGCCTCCCTTTATGACCGTCCATGCTCTCAACTCTCCTCTTACAGAGAAACCTTACAGAAAATGACACCTTCCTCATTCTAGAACCTCTTGTTATATAAACAGCATAGAAGAAACAACTAATGTGATAACCATTGTCACCACCTGCCTCTCTAAATAGAAAGTTCCTAATTAGGAGCATCATTTATGTAATGCAGATCATGATGATGCAGGTACAGTTCTGAGTTCGGATCACATTGTGCTCGCATAAAAACTAGATTCCCCTACTCTAGCACTCATGCTTCCAATCCTTCGAAAAGATGGAGTTTGGGCCTCATCTTGAGGTGAAATTAAAGACCATAGGCTCTTCACATGGCCACTCCCCCTTCTATCAATCAACTACATGCCTTGATTATATATCTTGATCTTCCCAGTGTCACACCCAACTCATCTCATGATTACCCTGCATGTCTTGATCTGAGAGATGAACATAGTTGGCTCGACCGGTCTCATCAGTCATCTCATTCCAAACTCTGGATTTAATGTCACGACATTTTTCTGTACCCACGTTTGCTAACTGGTCCGCCACCTTATTCCCTTGACGTCGGGTGTGATTGTAGCTGGCTACCAACCCTTCACGCAAAACCCCTTGGAGTTTCTCCACCCTACCTTCCAAGCGACACGATTGCGCCACCTTAGCACTATGCGTGTTGTTCTGGAGTTTGATTTCCATTTGAATGACTACCTACGAGTCACCTTCTATGATGATTGGCATACAACCATTCTCCTTAAGTATAATGATGCCTTGCAAGAGGCCTTCTACTTCGGTCGTGTTGTTGGTCTCCCACCCGATGAAGCCATAGCCAAATCCTTTCATTTTTCCTCTGCTGTCACAAACAATGAACCCATACCCTACCATACCCGAATTACGTTTTGATGCTCCATCAAAATTGATCTTAAACACACCCTCCGGAGGAGATATCCATTTAGTATTGTTGGACAATGCTTTGGCTAGTATGATATTGTTTATGTTCGGCTGCAAAGGGCGTGTTAGGTTCCACGACTGCAAAATGAGGGCCCATTGGCTTCCCAATCCACCTTGCCCTAGGCCCCTACCTTTATGGTTTCTCTCATTCTAGCTGTAATGGGGTCCCAAACTTTGCTAACAATGTTTATTTTCCCTTGGACTGTTCTTAAATTACGTTCATACCATACTTCCCATAACACAAAGTGGGGAAAAGGCTCCCATAATTGATTTGGGATGGGGTTTGTGAAGGGCTTGCTGGTCCATTTGGAAATGGTCATGTCCGGGTGTTGTCTTATCCGGTCTGATCTCCGAAAGAGTTTCACTGCATGGTCCCAGATGGAACAAGTGAAATTGCAGGTATCCAAAAGGTGGTTTGTGGTCTCGTCTTCTAACTCGCACAAGAAACATCGGTAAGGGCCAACTGTCCCTCTTTTCATGAGATTTTCACCAGTTAGAATTATGTTTCTCAGAACAAGCCAACTAAAAATAGTAATTTTGGGCCATAATTTCTATTTCCACATATTTCCCCATTTTTTCTATGGATTGTATGTCAACTCCAATCAAGACATCGTAAGCTTCTTTCGTTGTGAAAGACCCCTTTTAGTTAACCCCACTGAAGCTTGTCATTTCCTTGGTAAGTTCGTATCTGCTGGTTGTCTAGGGTTTCTTCCAGTTTGTCCAGTTCCTCTCTTAGGTCAAACCTATCCCACCATGCCTTATCGATCCATACTCGGAAGTCCTACTCAGCTATTAGATTCTTCCATATGTCGCTTACCCGGATCAAACTTTGGGTTTCACATGCTTCCCTTATTTGTTGGAATTCCTCGCCGCATCCAAGTGGGGGTAATTGTTTCCAAGAATATTCCGACACCTGGGGTTCTCTGGCCATTACGAACTTCCCATAATCCATGATCCTGGACCAGACTCCTTCCCTGCCAAGTCGTTCGCCATATATGAGACCACGGATTGTCTTGGGAGAAGCAGATGAGCTCTTTTTTCTCCCACCCCTCTGTGTATTTGATATGCCATAATTACGCCCACGATTCTCTATCATGGGATACCCATCTCCACCATAGCTTGGACTCACTCACTATATTGTCCTTCTCGGGGTCTTTGACACCCAATATTCCATGATGCTTTGACGTACAAAGTTCTTCCCAGTTCACCAAGGCCCATTTGCTTTTTTCATTATTCCCACTCCACAAGAAATCCCTTTGCATGTTCGTGATCTTTTTCAGCATTGCCTTCGGGGATACCAAGGTGGCCAGAAGATAGGTTGGAATTTTCGGAAGGACTGATTTTACCAACACCTTTCTACTAGCCAAATTGAGGGGGCTTAGTGTCCAATTCATTAGGAATTTTTTCATGTTGTCAAGAAGTTCCCTCCATGAACCTTTCTTTGCTAGTGAATTTACTAGAGTGTTCCTATATATTTGGATGGAAGGCATCTCTACTGGAATCCCATGATTCTATAGATGTTTTGTCTGGTAATACTAGGCATATTGAAGAAGAAAACCTGAGATGTTTTACCATTGTCCTCCAACCCTGAGGCTTTGCCAAAATCCAACAGACATTGCTTAAAATTCCTGGCTTCTTGGACTGAAGGGTAACCCATTAGCATTGTGTCATCCACAAATTGTTGGTGACTTTTCTTGGCCGCTAACGGGTGAATCAGAGTCCCTTGACTTTGTTACTGTCTCGAGAGGATGCAATTGCTCTACCCAATCCTTCTGCCATTAGAATAAAGAGGAAAGGGGATAAGGGATCCCCTTGCCTGATCCCCCTTGTCGGTTTGAAATTTCTAGAGGGGGTTCCATTAACTAGAATAGAGAATAAATACGACATCATTAAACGCATTATCCAATCTACCCAATCTCTTCAAAACCCAAAATATTCGAGCATGCTTCGAATGAATTTTTTATTAAGCTTATCGTAAGATTTTGCAATATCCAGCTTAACCATCATGCCCAATATTTTTTAAATTTTTATGGAGTGGAAAAATTCATGGACCATAATGATACCATCTGATATCTGCTGACCCTCCACAAAACTTGACTGTTATGGGGATATTAGGTCATAGAGAAGGGGCTTCAGTCTATTTGCAATTACTTTGGTAATAATCTTGTAGATGAAATTGTAGAGACTTATCGGCCATAATTTTTCTGGGGAGTCAACCCCTTCACATTTTAGAATGAGCGTGATAAAGGTTGCATTAAATGTTGACAACATCTATTTAGAGACCTTAGAGTCTTCCACAATCCTCCATACTTCCATCTTAGCTAAATCCCAGAATTGGCAAAAAAAGTTGACTTTAAATCCATTTGAGCCTGGAGATGTTCCTTCCTTCATCTAGAAAACCGCTTCCTCTACCTCCAGGAGGGTTAATGGTTTCATCAAGAGGTCATTTTGATCCTAGGTGATAAGAGACAGTATGAACTAGGTAATGCTGTCAATGTCCTCCCTCACGTCCTACCTTGGTTCAGACATTATCCCAGAAAAATGTTGGTTCAGAAAAGTCTCTATACCTTCCTTGGTTTCTACCCGGTCACCTATAGCATTCTTGATGGAGAAGATTTTGTTTTGCACCATGTTTTGCATGATCGATCATTGGAAAAAATTTGTGTTCCTCTCCCCTTCTTTCAACCACCAGTTTCGAGATTTATGCAGCCATAGAATTTCCTCCTGATATTTCTGCTCCTCTAATTGAGAACATAGTCTAGATTCTTCAATTTGCAGATTGTGTGTGTATCCTTCATTCATCCCAATGGATTGGATCTTTTGGATGCGGGATTCAATGAGTTTTTTGTCTGCGAAAATATTCCCAAATTCTTCCTTGTTCCATTTTTTTATTCTATTTTTCAACCCTTTTAATTTCTGTTGGAACTTGTACACGCTCTGGCCCTCATCTTCACTTAGTTCTTCCCACCACGTTCTGACCTTTTCTTTGAAATATGGATGTTCTAGACGGAACTATTTGAATCAGAAGGATTTTTTGAACTGAGATCCCAACCCACTCCACATCAATTCTATGGGCCAGTGGTCGAAATTTTTTAGAGAATTATGTTAGCTTTTTATTCATTAGTTTTTCAAATTTTTTTATTGAGAATTGTTATGTCAATTTGGAAAATGTTTGACAATATGTTCTTATAAAATGAAATGACTAATAAATAGTCATGTTTTTTGACACACCTGAAATTATTGTTAAACTTGTGTTTTGTAAAAAAAAAAATGCTACAACAATCTACAAAGAATGTATTCCTGCATGACTATAATTTTGTAACCAACGGATCTATATACTAATTATTATAATTTTGTGAATTGTAACAATGCATAAATCTTGTCGAATTTCAAAATGTTTATTTTGACAAGACATTTTTTTTCAATTTACACTAAAACTAAAAAATCTAAGAATACCCCTTTGAATCAGACACTCCAATGAAGCATCCCATATTTTTTTTTTAATGTATTTTTCAAATTATGGATTTTTCATTTCACTGCAGTTTGAAAGAAATGAAACAAAAATGAACACATGTTAACAAAAATAATAATTAAAATGATCATATATCACCTAAACACAACAAATTTGATACCTACGATAAGTAGATTCAATGACGAAACTAATGGTATCATTTTCGACAGTCGATTTGCAGTGTAGGAGATTCCTTTTACCTTCTGAAAATGGAGAAGCCTAAAAATAGTGAAGTTTTCAAGTATCAGTAGCTATTCAACCGAATAATTATTTCTCATTCTCAAACAGTTAAAATTAACATCGGTTGTTGAGCCAAAAACTAAAACGCAAAAAAAAATCCGTTGGCAAAAAAAATGGGTGCCCGATTTTAGAAATTAAATTGTTTGAAATTGTATAAATAAAAACTGAGAGAGTCATAATTTCACATCTCTCTTTTTCATAGAGGTCTTGAGAAAAAAAATTACGGGGTTTTTTCAGAGGAGATTTATTTTCAAACGGGGTTTTTTGGAAGGAGATTTCTTTCCAAGGAGTTTTTTTCAAAGGAGATTTTTTTCCAAGGATTTTTTTTTAAAGGATATTTTTTTCTAAGGAGTTTTTTTTAAGGGACTTCCTTAAGGTGATTTTTTTCTAAGAAACTTCTTGAAGATAAGGATAGTTTTTTTTCTAAGAGACGTTTTTTGAAGAGATTTTTTTACATGATTTTTTTATAGATATGTTTTTGTAAGAGATTTCTTTAAGTAGATGTTCTTATAAGGGACTTCTTTAAGGATTTTTTTCACTTATTTAAGTAGATTTTTTTCTTAAAGGATCAAAGGAAATTTCTGTCATAGTGTTGTCTCAAAGGCTCAAAGGTAATTTTTTAAGATGATTTTTTTCTAATTATTTTTTAGGTCAAAAATTCGAAGACAATTTCTCTTAAACTTTTTTTTTTCAGTGCTCTAAGATGAGATAAGAACTTTTTTTAAGATGATATTTTTCTCATAGGTATTATTTTTTGTCAAAGGTTGAAAGTCAATTTCTCTTTGGGTGATTTGTTAAACGTTGAAAAACACTAAAGCATTTTTTCTAAGATGATTTTTTTCTCAATGACTTCTTTTTTAGGTTAACGGCTCAAAGACAACTTCTCTTAAAGTGTTTTCTCAAAGGTTGAAAGAATCTAAGCGACTTTTTGAAAGGTGAATTTTTTCTCAATTTTTTTAAGTCAAATGCTCTTGAAAACAATTTCTTCTAAAATGTTTTCTTAAAGCCCAAAGACTCTTAAGGGGATTTTTTTTGTCAAAAACATTTTTTAGGTCAAAATATCAAAGATATTCAGTTAACGTGTTTTTTCAAAGACTCGGGGAGTCCTAAGAGATTTTTTTAAGGTTATTTTTTTTCTAAAAAAAATCTTTTTAGGTAAAAGTGTCAAAGGAAATTTCTCTTCATGTATTTTATAAATAGTTTAAAGACTCATTTTTTTTTAATCTTAATTTTTTTTTACTATAAATTGTTAATTCTTTAATTTAACCTCTACAGATTAAACAATCATGGGCATTAAAAGAAACCATCAAACCAAAAGTGATCATAAACGAGATGATGAGGCTCATAGGGAAAGAGAAAGACTCAAATGCCATGCCAAAAAAGAAAGGATTGCACAAACACAAGAGACAATTGTTGAAGATGTAAATAACGATTTACATGCTAGTGTTGATGAAGTCAATATTGAATATCAAATTCAAGAACAAGAAATTGGACCTAGTATGTATATATCATATATTTTCCAAATCCACTTTTTATAATGAATTGTAATTTTCGATATATGTTAAATTAAATTTAACTAAAATGTATAGGTGCTTTCACCATTGATGATGAAATGTTGGAAAACATTGATTGTTACAAATATGGGGAAAAAATAGCCATATATGTTGCATGATATCGTGCTATGCAAATTTATGAGGATATTCTCCAACAAATGCAATAGCAGGGCAAGCGCAAATTTTGAGATGTTCATTAGTGTCCAAGAACTTAAGAGGTGCTAAGTCATTATTGGGTATTCACAAGGCAACAAAATAGTCAAAGGTGAAACATAATGTGATATAAAATATAGGTGATGCAATAAAACAATTTGGAAAATCCAGGAAGAAAGATACCAAAGCCGCACGTAGAGCAATTCAAACAACAATTATTTCAGCTATTACTAAACAAATACATTTTACAACACAGCTGGAAAAAACAATAGGAACCTCAAGAAAGACATTGTACAAACATAACAAATTCAGATTGCAAATAGATGATAATGATGATCTTTCTTGTTGGGAAATTATTTGTAGACATCCTTATAGAGATAGAATGAGAGAAGGTGTTAAAGGTATTGTAAATAAATAGTGGTTGGCACATGCTCAAGTTTCACCATATGCAAGGGGTGCGATGTGACGAAGAGTATCACGAAATGAATATTAAATCCATGCAAAACATATAATGGAAATGACACCAATACAATTGTTCAATAAATTGGAGGATCATTGTGGAATTAGTATGTCAATCACTACATTGGAGCAATAGAAACCATGGTATGTTAGACCTATTACTATTCATGACACATGTTCTTGTCATTATCATGTGCAATTTGAATTATATTACAACACTTTTCTTGAATTTGGTAAACGTTTTGGACAAATTTGCCACCTTCACCCACAATACGTGAATTCATATATGAAATTCTATGTGAGAGAGATCACAATAAACTATTTTACAATAAGAAATGTGTCAATGGAAAACACATCAATCATTATGGAAATATAGCTTTATTCCACAATAAATATCCTATTTATAATGATCAGTCATTGTCAAATGTAACCGTTGATTGGAAAATATATGAATACATTAATTATGCAACAAGTTCTACTAATGCACTTTCCACATGAATTGATTTGCGAGAAGATAAAATATGTGTGACAAATTTTTTGAAGAAAATTGAAAATGAAATTTATAAATACACCAATCATTCACATAGAGAACGATAGCAAGACCTTCAATTCAAACAATCTCAATAAGTTTTTCCACGCAAAACAATTTTGTATGTGGTTGATTTTGCAAAAAAATACACATTTGCTTCACAAAATGAGATGGCATAGTGAATATTATCATTCTGACCAAGTTTAGATATTTTTCCATATTCTATATAGATGTTCTCAACATAATGTTGATGGCATTGAAAGCACTTGTGAAAATCGAGATGTGATTAAAGAATATCATTTTTTATATCAGTGATGATCGTACACACTATACACATTTTGAACAACATTGTATTGAAAATATTTTCTATGAATAATTAAAAAGACATGAAGTTAAATTCAATGAACATTGGATATGGTTGGATGGATGTGTTGTACCATTTACATCTTCACAATCATTATTTTGGTTATGTCATCTTCATAAAGCATCTAACATTAGACATCCTTGGAATTTATTTGAAACTGGACATGGAAAAGGTGAACATGATGCTGTGGGAGCATGTGTAAAAAGAGCACTTCAAAGATGGAAAATGAACCATTATTCTACGTGATTTCATTCAGCTATAGAAGTTGGTAAATGGTCTCAATTACATCTAATCCATGACTATAATCAACATTCAAATTATGTGCGCAGGTATATAAATACATCGACTCTAGATACATACAAATATAAATAGTGTACCCCCATTTCCGCATTGTTATATCCAAAATCGACACTTCTCCATCTATGAGCACACTTACATGTTTTGTGGTCACATGATGACACCGCATGACCTTATTGTCGTTCACCCAAAGGACATTCAGTGGTTGGAAGATCAGTATTTGGGACTTTTGCAACCTCTCCTTGCCTCTTTCTTGGTGCATTGGATGCTTAGTAAGCAAATGAACAAGTTTCTAGATCGAGTCACCTCCTAAAAACCACTAGAAAAACCTTAAAAATTGCATTTGTTCCAAAAAATACCCCTTGGACATGGTCCACTAGTGTTTTTTAC
This sequence comes from Pseudotsuga menziesii, assembly GCA_001517045.1. Classification (NCBI taxonomy): domain Eukaryota; kingdom Viridiplantae; phylum Streptophyta; class Pinopsida; order Pinales; family Pinaceae; genus Pseudotsuga; species Pseudotsuga menziesii. Next base: position 122,257 of record LPNX010610101.1, read on the forward strand.
CTTGCAAATGCATGCTGTTAGTGTCCCACTAGTGTGTTACACATGAATTTCCTTTGTTCCATTATTGTGTGCCTCAAAAATGCCTAAAAATATAAAAAATCTCAAATTTTGGGTGGTTTAGGTAGATTTGGAACTACCTCCTTGGTTGTAACTACTCCATCCTCAAACCTATCTCTTCCATTTTCTATATAAGAAAGGGAGAGGGAACCATGAAATGGACCTTGAATAATGAGAAGATATATTTTGTACTTGTTTCATTGATCAATAAATATTCGACATTCTTCCCTTTCCAAATCAATGTGTATGTCTCAGATTTTGATTATATGTTGATGCTTATGAGATCAAGGTCTTATGTTCTTTTGAATATTAATGCTTTATATGTAGTCAAATTGGTTAGAGGAAAATTTGAAGTGGTTTGCAGGTTCCTTGATATGAGAGGAAGTGGAGGACTTAAGGAAAGGATTGGATCAACCTTCGGTTTGTAAGGTACAAACCCTCCTAACCCTTGACCTTTTCCTTAAATTTGTACTTGCAAACTTTATATGTTAGTCTGTAAACCCCCAATATGTTGGTGGCCTCACCTCAGCCATATGAATACTTTCCCTAATAACATAATCGGAGACTCCGCTGGGGAGAAGCATCTCTACTTTGGGGTCTCCTTGTCTATTTTTCCAGTGTCTTTCAAGGTTTGAGTCTTGCTTTCAGGTTAGGAATAATCCTTGAGTCATTGTAGGCACCTTCCTTTTTGTGTTGGGAATGATTTTCACCTTTTTTGCACCTTCTACTACCAAAATGCTTGTTCTAGGACACACAGTATATTTTTTCCCATGTACACGTAGGTACATAGTGCTTCCACCTACGTTTTAAATTCTATTTACAGTATAGTGCACTAGCGTGTCCCTCTCCTCAGTTATTTTTTCACTTTTAGGGTTGTTTTGGAGGGGTCTGGTTGCAATATTTGGGGTCCCTATTGTTCCCAGGTCTGTGTAAGACCACTTGGAAATGGTTTCTTCTCTTATAATTGATCTTAAATTGGTGTTAGAACCCTTTTTGAATAATTTGGGCTTGTATCTTGCTTTGTTCATGACCTCCTTCCTTGGCGTGACCTTGTTTTGTATGTTGTTGATCAACCTCTATTAGTAGGTATAGACTAAACTTGGGAGCCATTTGATCATTGTCTTCTTCAGTCTTTTTGGTGAAACACCTTATGCCAAAGTGGTTTTCTTGGTAGCTTATGAAATTATTCATTCCAAAATAGGTCTTGTCATACCTTAGGTCAGTCTAGAGTTCTATTTTATGGACATAGTACAGAAGTTCATTTGCTTTGTATTTACATCATATGCATGTACTTATTTATAAGTTATTTTCATTTTTCGTTTTAAAAGAAAAAGTAAAAGGAACAAGTCTTTTCTTTATATGCATTTAGGCTAGTGTCATTAGTATTAAGTGCATTGCATATATCTATTTTTTTAACAATAAAAAAAATCTTTCATTTGTGGCTTGCATTTTTCAGTTTTGAAAAGAAAAGGAGAAGTGAAAGCTTTGTATTTTGAACCTCTTTTGCATTTTCCATGTTGTTTCCGCTTTTAATTCAAAAACATCATTAGTTTCATCACCACTACCCTTTTGAGTAATCAATAGCCCTTAAAAAGAACACTGATAATTAAAATATATTAGTAAGTTTTATTTCTAGGGACGACACACACTAGTCTAGGCTAGTGTTTTGGGTTAGGGCTTCTAAACTACCCAAACCTATTAAACTCAAACATAGTGGCCTTTATTTTAGGAAATGTGACTTTATAAAAAGGTGAACTAGAAATCTCCTACCACATAGGAGTCCACCATGAGGTCGTGCGAGATTGAGTTGCGAATATACCCCTCCAATACTCAATTGAGCATACACCAGAGTTGTTACGCATCTGGGGATTCAGTCACACTAATACATTTGGGAGGATTTTTCCATGAAATATTTCCACGTTTTGAACATTCGTGGATTAATACTTCATTTTTTTTATCATGGCGGAAAAATTGTGGCAATATTAACATTTTTTAATTTTCGACGAACTTTCGTCTCTATATCGACGATATATGGCTATCTTTGCACACCCGCCAAACCAATGCCAGATTTCAACAACTCTTGGTTGTTTACGCGCGGGTCAACTCATGCATTTTCATCCACATCTAACTAAGAAGATCTCGCTATTTGCATAACGGAGTAAACTTGTTCTGGGTGAGAAGTGAATTCCAGCCCTCCCTTAGTTCATATTCTCGGTTCATATTCAAGCCAGGAATCATGAAGCTGGCACTGAATGTCAAAGCAAAATCTTGCTTATATCTTCTGTCCGATCATAGAGAGAAATCCTGAAATGGAAACCCTCAATAATAATAAAATAGATTTGATTTTTTCCCCCGGCTGTTGCATCTTTTTTCTTGGGTCTAGGTCTTACTGGCTATGTGTGGTATAGTATTTTATGTATATGACAGAAGCCGCCTATACCCATGCCTTAGGCCATCCATGTGCCCTTATATTTTGCATAGAGATGTTTACACTTGTTCATATATGATGTCGCCATGGATAAATAGTAATTTCCATGAAACTGACTACCTCATTGCAACTATCTCTACTACTGCAACCTAGTTACCTATACGATGTCAGCATAGATAATTTTACCTTTTATATTTCCAGTGGTCCATTGATTAAACTATGCCATAGAATGAAATCAAATTGAAAGCCAGTTTATAGCTCCTTTGCGAGAGCATTCCAAGTTGTATCACTTAGCACATTTGCTATAGTTGTGATAAGGTTCTTGGTGATTGATTGAGCGCAGATTGAGCCCATATTTCTTTATCAACCATATCCAAAACTAGAGAGATCAGTCATACTCTGCAACAATCATCCGGCCGTAAATTCATAAAAGGTAAGCATGCATTCTTTTTTGGGGGATACAAACTAACATTGAGGCTCAAACTAACAATTGTATTCTTCGGGTCATGTACCTTTCGAATGAATTTAACAACCCTGCAACTCCCTCCTTTTATTTAAACCAGATTAATTGCAACAAGAGGGTCCAGTCAACAATGACTCTAGCCAATTCGTTTTTTTTTTATAGACCCGATGCTCCACTAAACTATTGGTCATTGACACAATGTTAATTACTTTCCATAGTAGAAGGACAACTTTCATTTGGACCATTTGGGCCACCTAGTGTTCCAATGCCCAAACTATCAAGGTCTCCTTGTGAGTAAATCAAAGTCCATTGCACAACACTTGTTGGCATCAATGAAAACTTCAGTCTGTTAGACACAATGCTCACTGAAAGGGGGGGATGAATGAGTGAGCTAAGGCTTTAACTCAATTTCAAATTTTTCTACCAATCTTATCATGCCCGCAGCCATCTCTGTCATCAAGTTTGCTTGTCTATTTTCATGTCACCATCTCCTTGTCATCTTTGCACCAACATATTTGTCTTGCCCAAATCATCTTCAAATGACCATAGAATGGGTCATTTGACTCTCTAGATGTTCCATGCTTGTCATGCTTTCTTGTCAATGTCATTATGCATGTCCTTAGTCATCTCTGTCCTTCATGTCTTTTTCCAATTACACCTTGCCATGTCATCATGCTTAGACAACTCTTCGAGTCTATGTTTGTTATTTATTGTTTTAATGAAATAATCAATTAAAACTTCTTCTAAACATTGCATCTCTCCAATAGTAAGATGTGTCTCTTCAAAACTCTGTCTTAATTCTTTTTATTAAATTTCTGTTTATTTTTCTAAATACATTCATGTAGCTTCTTATTTAATAAACTTTGTTTATTATTTTTCACTAACTTTGCAGGTCCATCTTTTGCATATATGACCATCATAATGCAAACTAAAAGTATGGTTGGATAGCCACCTCAAAAAGGATCAGATCCATGTCACCTTTTGAACTTTTTGATACACACGCATTATTTGGAGATCATTTGAAATTAGGCTTCCAAACTGTTTAATTTAACACAGACAAAATTGTTTTTAACTTGTAAAAACAATTTTTCTTCTACTTTGACAGATTGATTTCTCCCTCATGTGATAACCATGAGGAAACCTACAAGCATGGCTAGATAGACATTTCAACAATGAACAAGACCATATCACAAGATAAATATGTTGACACACACCCAACCTCTGGCAAGCATTTCAAAATAGCTTCTGAACCTCTTTTGAACATCAAAACATATTTCTTCCCATTTTGGAAGACTCCTATTTCACACGTGTGAACACTCTATGGAGACCTGAAGTCAGTGGCAGATGAAAAACTTGCCAAAGAATGGATCCATGACATTTGATAAATTTACTTGCACAAAGACAGCCCTTGGCGGGCATTTCCAACTGACCTCTCAAACTTCTGTTTTTAACACTTGGTCAATTTTCTTTTGTTCTCACTATGCAAAATATTATTTTTCCTATTTTTGGCAGATTAATATTTTGCATATGAGACCATCATAAGATAACCTGAAGGTACGGCTGGATATCCAGTTCACCAAGGAACATGACTATGCTACCTAATGAATTTTATCATCAAAATAAACCCTCCTTGCATGCATTTCAAAATTCCTTTTCAATTTCCTGAATCTAACACTTAAACCAATTTTCTTGTGTTCTTAAAATGCAAAATAATATTTTTCTTACTTTTGGCAGATTTATATCTTTGTTATAAAACACTCCACAGGATAACTGATACCATGGTTAGATGCACCCATCAACAAGCTATAGCCTAACACTTTCATATTATTTTTCTCATCATCCTATGATATAGGGCATGCATTTCCTTGAATCCACTGAGGCAGTTTTGCCAGTACTGGAATAGTGCAAAACAACCTGAAACTCTGTTTTGGTAGACCATTACCTTTGTCATCAAACATATTCTTTGAGAACTGAGACCATGGTGAGATAGCCTCTTCAACAATCTGTAGGATGATAGCTTTAGATAATTTTTATCATACACCTATAAGGTACATAGGGCATTTTCCCAAGGCCACATGAGCCAGTTTTTCCAACACTTTGACAATTTTCTTAGTCTGGTCCAATCTGCCTAAAACACTGTTTTGTCATGTTCATAACTTCTTCCTCAGCTACTTCCAAGACACTCTTAAGACATGGTCTAGTAGGCCAAATAAGAATCTACAAGACCCCCATATGGTGCGGGCATTTTCTTCAACACACAATTTGTGGTGGGCATTTTCTTAAGGCTACCTGAGCCAATTTTCCAACACTTAGTCATTTTCAGGACTTTCTCCAAAATTTATTCTGAGACCTCATTTTGTCATATTCAAATTTTTCTTCAGGAATGCTTAAGGAGAAATAATACCATGGTTAGGTAGACAAACCAACACACTACAAGACCCCCATGTGCTGCGGTAATTTACTCTAACCCATAATTTAGGGCGGGCATCTTTCTGAGGCTACTTAGCCATGTCATCATGCTTAGACACCTCTTCGAATCTCTGTTTGTTATTTATTGTTTTAATGAAATAATCAATTAAAACTTCTTCTAAACATTGCATCTCTCCAATAGTAAGATGTGTCTCTTAAAAACTCTGTCTTAATTCTTTTTATTAAATTTCTGTTTATTTTTCTAAATACATTCCTGTAGCTTCTTATTTAATAAACTTTGTTTATTATTGTTCACTAACTTTGTAGGTCCATCTTTTGCATATATGACCATCATACTGCAAACTGAAAGTATGGCTAGATAGCTACCTCAACAAGGATCAAATCCATGTCACCTTTTGAACTTTTTGATACACACGCATTATCTAGAGATCATTTGAAAATAGGATTCCAAACTATTTAATTTAACACCAAAATTGTTTTTAACTTGTAAAAACAAATTTTCTTCTACTTTGGCAGATTGATTTCTCCCTCATGTGATCACCATAAGGAAACCTACAAGCATGGCTAGATAGCCATTTCAACAATAAACAAGAAGATATCACAAGATAAATCTGTTGACACACACACAACCTTTGGCAAGCATTTCAAAATAGCTTCTCAACCTCTTTTGAACATCAAAACATATTTCTTCCCATTTTGGCAGACTCATATTTCACAGGTGTGAACACTCTATGGAGACCTAAAGTCAGGAGCAGATGGAAAACTTACCAAAGAATGGATCCATGACATTTGATAAATTTAATTGCACAAAGACAGCCCTTGGCGAGCATTTCCAACTGACCTCTCAAACTCCTGTTTTTAACACTTGGTCAATTTTCTTTTGTTCTCACTATGCAAAATATTATTTCTCCTATTTTTGGCAGATTGATATTTTGCATATGAGACCATCATAAGATAACCTGAAGGTATGGATGGATATCCAATTCACCAAGGAACATGACTATGCTACCTGATGAATTTTATCATCAAAATAAACCCTCCTTGCATGCATTTCAAAATGCCTTTTCAATTTCCTGAATCTAACACTTAAACCAATTTTCTTGTGTTCTTAAAATGCAAAATAATATTTTTCTTACTTTTGGCAGATTTATGTCTTTGTTGTGAAACACTCCACGGGATAACTGAGACCATGGTTAGATGCACCCATCAACAAGATATATCCTAACACTTTCATATTATTTTTCTCATCATCCTATGAGATAGGGCGGGCATTTCCCTGAGGCCACTGAGGCATTTTTGTCAATACTAGAATAGTGCAAAACAGCTTGAAACTCTATTTTGGCAGACCATTAACTTTGTCATCAAACATCTTCTTTGAGAATTGAGACCATGGTGAAATAGCCTCTTCAACAAGTTGTAGGATGATAGCTTCAGTTAATTTTTATCATACACCTATAAGGTACGTAGGGCATTTTCCCAAGGCCACATGAGCCATTTTTCCAACACTTAGATAATTTTCTTAGTCTGGTCCAATCTACCTAAAACATTGTTTTGGCAGCTTCATAACTTCTTCCTCAGCTACTTCCAAGACAATCTGAAGACATGTTCTGGTAGGCCAAATATCAATCTACAAGACCCCATATGGTGCGGGAATTTTATTCAACACACAATTTGTGGCGGACATTTTCTTACGGCTACCTGAGCCAGTTTTCCAACACGGTCATTTTCAGGACTTTCTCCAAAATTTATTCTGAAACCTCATTTTGGCATATTCAACTTTTTCTTTAGACATGCTTAAGGAGAAATAATACCATGGTTAGGTATACAAACCAACACACTACAAGACCCCCATGTGTTGTGGGCATTTACACTAACCCATAATTTAGGATGGGCATCTTTCTGAGGCTACTTGGCCATTTTTGCTTGCTCTGGCACAAACTCCTATTTTGGAAGGTCCATAATTTCTCCCTCAGGAACTTTCAAGAAAAAATGAAGACATGGTTAGGTAGGAAAAACAACAAACTACAGGACCCATATGTGGTGTGGGAATTTATATTCTCCTATAAATTATGGTGTGCATTTCTCTAAGGAAATTTTTGCTAATTTCGCTATACTTAGTCATTTTCCTGTTTTTCACCAAATTACCATATTTTTCCAAAATGATTGTCATTAATGTTGTCATCAATGACAATCCTATTCATCACAGTATTCATGTTTTTCTTTATATAAATTGGTATATAATATACTGCATTTAGAAATATACTTATATCTAATGTATTTGACAAGTTACTGTTTGGTATGGTGTAGGTAAGACAATTACTTGTCGCTACAAGGATTTTTCACTATGAATGAAAATGCAAGGAAGCTTGCTCAGTTTAGAGAGACATTAGAGGCGAGGGGAGATGGAAAATGTGATTTCCCTTACTTGGATTGCAGGGGCTTGGTATTAGTTGGTAATGGTATGATAATTTGTGGGTTTTGACTGTGTTGAAAAACTGCCCTAAAGCAGTTGCCTTATGAAAATGACCACCATAATTCATAAGAAGAAGAAAATTCCTGTCGTGAACTTCCATCCCATATTTTTTTTAAATATCTATCTAACCATGGCTCCGGTTCTCATAAAAAATTCTTGAAGAAGAAGATACAGGTCTCCCAAATGAAGGATTTTTGGTCAAATTAGTCAGAATTGCTCTAGGGAAATGCCTGCCATAATTTGTGGGTTGAATAAAATGACTACACCACATGGTCATCCTATAGGTGTATGATTTTTCTACCTGACCATTTTCTCACATTGGTTTGATAATGCTTGAGGAAGAAGATATGGATCTGCCAAAACAGGGTTTTAGGTAGTCTTACAACAAAGTTCAGTAAATAGCCCGCCTAGGGAAAATGAAGATGATTCTAGGAGTGAAATAAGCATAGGTGTGCTCATTAAGGTGTAATGCATCATCTAGTAGCATTATTTTAGGTTTTGGGTGAAATGAAAAATCCACCTTAGGCTTTGGACAAATTGTCTAAGTATGGAATTATTGGTAAAATCTGCCTCAGTGGCCTTAAGGAAATGTGTGCCAACTCTAATAGTTTGGTGCTAAAAATTATATGAAAGTGATAGTCTCTAGTACGTTGGTTTGTTCCTCCAACAAAGGTTTCATATTGCCCAAAGAGTCTCTGAGGAGGAAGATACCAATCTGCCAAAAGTGCCTCTCACCTTCATTTGCACTATCCCAGTAAAATGCCCGCCAAGGTTAGATGATGAGGTTGCGGGAGAGAATATTGGCATGGTGATATTCCTCACATTTTGGATGTCTCACTCTCCAATTTTTATGAAAAAAATAAAATCACCTTGGTGACTTAGGGTTTGAAGAAATTTGTCTAAGTGTCAATAAGCAGTTTGGAAGACCACTTTCAAATGCCTGCCAGATGTTGGGTGTATGTCAATAGGTTCATCAATTGGCATGGATTTTTTATTTTTTGAAATGGATATCCATCCATACTTTCAGGCTGACTTACAATGGTCACATATGCAAAATATCAATCTACCAAAAGTAGGAAAAAAACTATTTTGCATATTAAGAAACACAAGAAAATTTCCTGTGGAGAACAGGATTTTGAGAGGTCATTTGGAAATTCCCTCCAAGGGTTGTCCTTGTGAAAATAAATTTATCAAATTTCATGGATCAAAGGCCACCTGGACCAGTTTTCCAACACTTAGCCATGTCCAAGAATTTCTCCAAGGTTTATCATAAAACCAAATTTTGGCAGACTTATAACTTTCTCCTCAGAAATGATTAAGGCCAACTGAGACCATGGCTAGATATCCAGTTCAAAAATATATAGCCTAATATGATGATGTAGGAATTCTATTCAAACCATGAATTATGGCGGGCATTCTCTTAGAGCAGTTTTGACTACTTTTTCATACTTAGTCAATTTCCAAAGTTTCACAAGTTGCCATATTTTTCCAGAATGATGTCATTTTACAACACTGACTTCTTGATAGCACCAGAACACCATTATGTGTCTTTCCAGCCTCACCATACATGCCACATCATCATACTTTCCATGTCAATACTCCCTTTGTCGTTCCTTTGCCTTTCACTGAGTTTACCATGCCATCATGTCTTTGGTTATCCTTTTGTCATTCACTGAACTCCTTTGACATCAATGACGATCACATTCAACTTGTATCATATATTATATAAATAATTGTAAGTTATCAATAATTGTAATAATATAAAAATGACATTTTGATTATCATGGACTTGTATGGTGTCCCAATTTTTGGTTTGTTATTCTTATATAATAAAATGGGTTCTTCATCTATCGTATTCTCTAATGTCACAAAATTTTACGTTATTGATTAAATATATGAATGATGTACATTGTGACTATGAACAAAGGTGTAATCAACGTGCTTATCCAAACACAATAATTAAGAAATAAAAATAAATATTACTTTAAAAATATATGATTTGTAGATAATTAATTCAAATTTAATTATATGAATGATTTTCATGGTTACAATGAACAAAAGTTTAATCAGCTCTTATATCCAATTGCAACAAATAAATATGAAAAAAAATATTATTATAAAAAATGATTTTCTAATGAGTAATTGAAAATTTCTAAAAATAATAAATAGCATTTGCATATCCGCGGTGTGGAAAAGTTCATCAGTGAACCATACACATTCTATTATTTCAACTAGTTCCTGTATCTTTTACATTTCCTTGAACTAATATAACAAATTATTTTACCCATTAGTGCTCTTTTACATAATGTATGAACCGATGTTTTTTTAGAACATATACACATCGATTCTCTTTACATGATATATGCACCAATGTGTTTCTAATATCAATTATGCACCATCTCACTTTATGCATTTTATATGCATCCATTCATGTATAATAAAAAATATGCTCTGATGCACTTATCTCCATCATCATCATGTTGATCATCACCATCTTCATCATCATCTTCATCATTATCATTATCATCGTCGTCATCATCATCGTCATCGTCGTCATCACCATCAATGTCATCGTTTTCATTGCTGTCATCACCATCATCATCATCTTCTTCTTCTTCTTCTTCATCATTATCATCGTCTTCATCGTCATCATCATCTTCGTCATCATCATCATCTTCTTCATCATCAGTAGCAGCAGCATCATCAGCATCATCATCATCATCAAGATCATGATCTTCATCATCATCATCATCTTCTTCTTCATCTTCATCATCATCATCATCATCATCATCTTCAAATTCATCATCATCACCTTCATCATCATCATCATCAACATCACCATATTCATCATCACCATCTTCATCTTCATCATCATCACCGTCATCATCATCAACAACAACATCACCATCTTCATCATCATCATCATCATCATCATCAAGATCAACATCTTCATGATCGTCGACATCATCATCATCTTCATCTTCATCATCATCATCTTCAATATCATGATCATCATCGTCTTCATCATCATCTTCATCATTATCATCATCATGGTCATCATCATGGTCATCATCATTGTCATCACCATCAATGTTATCGTCTTCATTGTCATCGTCGTCGTCGTCATCATCATCATCATCATCATCATCATCATCATCTTCATCATTATCATCATCGTCATCGTCGTCGTCATCACCATCAATGTCATCGTCTTCATTGTCGTCGTCATCATCATCGTCATCGCCATTGCCGTCGTCATCATCAAAATCATCATCATCATCATCATCATCGCCATCATCATCATCACCATCAATGTCATTGTCTTCATTGCCGTCATCATCATCATGATAATGATGATGATGCCGATGATGATGATGATGATGAATAAGATTATGATAATGATGATGATGATGATGATGATGACGACGACGATGACGACGACGATGATGATGACGACGACGATGACTAGGATGAGGATGATGATGACGAAAATGATGATGATGATGACGATCATGATGATGAGGAGGAGGATGAGGATGAGGATGAACATGATGAGGATGATGATGATGATGATGATGGAAATGTTGATGACGATGATGATGACGACGACGATGATGATGATGATGACGATGGCTAGGATGAGGATGATGATGATGATGAGGAGGATGAGGATGAGCATGACGACGATGACGATGATGATGATGATGATGAATATGTTGTTGTTGTTGATGATGATGATGATGATGATGATGAAGATGATGGTGGTGGTGGTGGTGGTGATGAATATGATGATGAGGGAAATGATGAGGATGATGATGATGACTAGGATGAGGATGATGAAGATGATGATCATGATTATCATGATGATGATTATGATGATGATGATGATGATGATGATGATAATGATGATGATGATTATGATTATGAAGATGAAGATGATGATGATGGTGATGGTGATGATGATGAATATGTTGATGAAGATGATGATGATGATGAATATGTGATGACAAGATCTTTACCTTGGTCTTCACTAAATTGTTCTGAGCTTTGCTAACATTATAATAGAATGGTTATGAGTGATTATTCACTCCTATAAAGAATGCACCTTATGGAACTACCAAACTGCTCAGTTTGGATCTTCCTCTTTTAAGACATCGGACTAGGTCCATAAGTCTTGATTCTTCATGTGCACAAATCTAAGAACAGGAGGCTTCACAGGGCCCAAAAAGTTGTATTTTTTTTGTTGGGGCTCCGACTCTAAGGGTCCTTAGTTTTTGTAACTCGGCGGTTTTTGTGGAAATGTAAGCTGAGTTACGGCCTAAAATAATCTTAGGGGTGTCGCGGGTGGGTCGAGACCCCTCTTTTTGTAATTAACCCTTGGGTTAAATCCAGGGTTAGGGTTCTGGGCGCCCATGGTTTAAATCCATGGTTTTGTAACAGTGCGCTATATAAATAGGCACTTATGTAAAGAAGTAGGGTTAGGTTTTTAATGATTATCTTACGAAGCTAATGTAATGCGAAGATAAGAGATTGTATAAGGGTTTTTGTAAGAAGGTTAAGTCCCAGCTGTGTGCATGGACAACCTCTGCAGCTGTGTGCGCAGAGGGGTTTTTGGTGAAAAGGAAGATCTGCAGCTATGTGCGCAGAGGCCTGCTGCTATGTGCGCGGCTTTGAGGACTGAAAGGATCTGCAGCTGAGTGCGCAGATCAGAACTGTCGTTTTAGTTGTAAAGAGTTGAATAAAACACAGTTTTGTGTACGTAACCCCTACACTGGGGGTGAACCACGTTACATCTGGTGTTGTGGTTCATTTGTGTTGATTTGTTATTATATTTTATGCACTGCTAAGTAAATAACTGATAAAGTAATATTGTTGTTAATAACTAGCTTCGTTGTGAATTCCTAAATAAGGGTTGTGCAAGTAACTGTTTGTTTATCTAATCGCGAAGCTACATATTTGATAATACATGCATTGTGTTACGTGATTATTAATAGTTAAAAGACTAAAGGTACAATAAGATTCTCTCTTCTGCTTGCAGAAACCTGATTCTGCGGCACCCCATAGCTGTTTCGGGTGAGACTGTAGCCTGTTTGCAGGCTGCTGTCGAAAGGGCCAACATTGTGGGTCTTTTGTTGGTGCGAAGTTAAAGGTAAAACCCGGGTCTGCCCAGTAAAGCCCAGCAAATTGGTTCCGTTGCCGGTTGAACTCAGTATCTGTTGAAGAGGGATCTACGTCGTACCTCGAGGGCTATGTTTTGGCGACCCTCTGTAAAAGAAATTGGTGATTGGATCGAAGCGACCTATTTGAAGTTTGCAGAACAGGAAAATAAAGATCCCCGTCGTAGCGCGGAACAATTTTTGCAAAGGTACGTCTTTTCTGAGGTTCATGAAATTTTCTTTGGTACTATACACATAGAGTTGCACCAGTGGTTATCCAGGTTAACAGAAAGGAGGACGAACTTCCAAGAAAACCATTTTCCTCCCTGGACCCCCACAAGAATCGCTATCTTGAAAAGAGTGAACAACGCGATCTCGCGAGCCATGGATTTCTGGACTGCGCGAACTCTCGAAGCATTTTTGACGGAGTTCGCCATCGACACAAGTACCTCCTTTAGCGAAGCTGAGCGAAATTTTTTCAAAGGACCAAGGGGTAAGTACTTGAACCTATTTAGTTTTAATATTAAAATACTATTGGCTGAAAAAGGAATCTTGCTTATAGAATCAGATTGTTAGGTATAGTATTGCTAACCTATGATTGGAAGTGACTGGGACTTCGACGAGCAAAGTGGTTTGCTGCGAAGCGAAAAAAGATATAAGAGAGATCTCGGCCCCTCTACTGAGTATAACCCTTTAAGCTTTGAAGCCTCTGAGTCCACCAAGGCCCCCTCTATTAGAAACCCTCCGATAACCCCGCAGCAGAGACCTATTATCCCTGAGAACCTGTCGCAGTCTGAAAGTAACCCTAGCCCGAGTATCCCTGTCGCAGGTCAGTCTTCCCCAGCTAGTTCAAACCCTTCCTCCCCCCTAGATCCCGGATGGCCCATGTTTATGATGACATCAAACTATCGGTTTTAAAGGAACTGGGTCAGAAGATCTAGAACAGTTTTGGTTTCTGTGCGAAGTTGTGTGGACCGCGAAGAACATTACGGACGTAGATGTTCGACGAGCGCAGCTGATCACTTCTTTCAGAGACCGAGCCCTAACTTGGTTTATGAAGTTTGCTAGCACGTAGAATCTTGTCTTGGCTGACATCAAAGCAACACTGATCCAAGAATTTAAGAAACCTAAATCAGAGTCGCAGTGCATCACTGAGTTAAAAGAGATTCAGCAGCAGCGAGGTGAATCTGTGTGGGACTTTGATCAAAGATTCAAAGTTCTGCTTGACCAAGTTAGCTTCACGATTGGACCAGCACAACATAAGGAGTGGTTTATTGCAGCATTATTACCTCACATCAGAGCTCCACTCATGCAACAGAAGGTTGCTGATCAACAAGAGGCCTTAGAGATTGCCATAAAGCTTGAAACTGCACCTATCGAAGATAATTCTGGCATAGCTCAAATTCAAGCACAGCTTGCGGAGATGGCTTTAGAGCTTCGCGACATGAAAAAATGGAAATCCACCCGCGAAGAGGTATGGTGTATACGTTGTCGAACAGAAGGCCACGACAAGGACCAGTGTCCGGCGCTGAGAAACTATTTGAATACTGGCAGACCAAACCCGCTGAATCCTAGTGTTATGTACTGTGAGATCTGTCGAACTACTGGCCAGCATCAACCGGAAGACTGCTATCTGTTACAGAGGTATGTTCAAATCCCGAAGAACCCTTACTGTAAATTATGTAAGTCAGTAGGCCACAATGAAGATGAATGTCGCAGCTTCGACCTTATGAGGGAGTGGACCTACGACACTTATAGGATCTATTCGGATGCACAAGGCAAAGATGGATATGGTTACCAAGGTGGTAGAGGTAGTTTTAGAGGCCGTGGTCGTGGTATGCCTGGAGGAGGTCGATGTCAAGTTATTTTCTATAACTGCAATCAGGCAGGACATCTAGCTCGAGACTGTCAAAATCCAACCACGACATGCCGATACTGCAAAGCAGTCGATCATGTCATCGAGCAGTGCCCACAGTTGCTAGCTAAAATTCAAGAAAGGAACATCAAACCTAGTCCGAGTGTCCAGTTGATTGCTGTCGAGCCACGACCAATCCCAGCTGTTAATGTTGTTAGAAGAAGTGGAGCTACGACAGATGCGCAGTGCCAGGCAAAGCAGCCTACCGAAGCTTGGGTTCGCAAGGCCGTAGAGAAGAATCCAGCATTTTATGTTCGACGAGAAAAATAAACTTTTTTGGAAGCCAGACAAGACTTTGCTGATCCAGATTTTCCGGCAGCAAACAAGAAGCATCAGCAGCTGCAATCCCAGGAAGACTCACAAGGCCAAGTAAGTACTCTGTCATCATTTTTACAGAGTTGCATCAAATTGTTAAGAAATCAGAATGCCTTAAATGAATTACAAAAAGTTATTCAGTCTTGCGAACCTCAGCAAAGCCCTGGTAAGGAAAAAGCTGTCAGTAGAATTAGAAGGACGGGAAGAGAGATGAGACTACATGCTCAGATAGGAGAATATGACATGAAGGATATTATTTTAGATCTGGGTTCAGAAGTCAATATCTTAACTAAACAGACATGGGAACAAATGGGAAATCCCACCCTTGACTGGTCCCCTATCCAATTGAGATTAGCCAATCAGCAGAGGATTCTGCCTTTAGGAAGATTCCCTAGAGTACCAGTGGATATAGATGGAGTTAGTACTGTAGCAGATTTTGAAGTTATTGAGATCATTGATGATAGTAATCCCTATCCAGCTTTGCTAGGAATTGAGTGGGAAATAGATAGTGATGCGGTTATCAATCTTAAAAAGAGACAAATGAATTTTGAAGGGAAGGGATTGAGATCTATACTACCATTGGATCCTTCTCAAGGAGAAACATATACGGAACCAGTCAGAGAGGAAGATCAGGGTATTCTGGACCACATCTATAATATCACAGCTAAAGAAGAAGATTATGTCGAGCCTAATGCCGAAGGTGTAATGGATTGGCAATGTGATAGCTCCTTCATGTCTGACTCAGATGATGGTCTAGAGAATTGGCAGAATCGACTATACGAGCTACATGGCCATCGGTGCGCACGAATTACCAAATCTCTTAGATGCCTTAGTGCACAGGCTAGAGATTTGCCTACATATGATGGGTTGACAAACCCAGGAAAATTTATTGTGCAGTTCTCAGAACAAATGCCAGAATCACAGAGAATGCAGACTCTGGAAGCAGCATTAAGAGCTATAGCAGGGAGATGGTGGAATGGCCACAGGAAGTATATTCACAGTTGGGAAGCTTGCCAGAAATTTCTACGCCTCAGATTCATAGACCAATCTCAAGAGGTGCGAAGCAAGTTCAATGGGCAGAATAGTCCTCAGGAACATTTGAAGCAATGTTATGCAGCATGGAACATGTACCTCGCGAGGAATGGGTGCATAAGTTTGTGCACACTTTGGAACCTATAGCAAAAAAACTGGTATACAGAAGTCGAGCTTCGACACGGTACCGTAAGTTGGGATGATCTTGTTGATAGTTTTATGCTTACATTTTCTATTAACGAAGTTTACCCTACTTTAGATACAGATGTCAGACAGATCCATGACAAGGCAGGTGATGATCAAGAAAGAATTGAGTACCAAACTAAGGAGCAACACCAAGAAGTTAGTGCACCAAACCTAACAGCCCCATCGCAGATCTTACCAGGACAAGCCGCGGATCAATATTGTGCCAAGACTGCTCGTTGTGATGAAGCTAAGACAGTGATTTTGCCGGAGCACAAAAACATGGCGAAGCTTAAAATCCGGCCGTTGGAAAACAGACGAATTGACGACATGGGCACTTTAAGTACCTTAATTATCTGTACTAATGAGATCATGGAAAATCCAGTACCAGTCGGACAAGATTTTTATCAGACTTGGTGCCTTAAATGCATCGTCCTAACATATTTGATTGATAAAGTGTATAAGAAGATCCCTAAGTTGGAAAAAATCGCATTCTGCATTTCCTTGACATTTACGAGTGAACCCATGATAGACGAGCGAGAGCTTCAGGATCTAGTAAGAGAGTTCGAACAGAGGGGTCTGCAGAGTCATTCCGATCTCCCACATACCTCTGCGCCCTGTGAAGAATCTCACCCAGCACCGCCGCGGCCGATGCAGACATGGTTCGCCAGGAAAAAGTTTAAACCTGAAGTTCGTTCTAAGCGGAACGAAGACCGACACAGGAAATCAGAGCAAACATCAGGGACTCACCAGATGGACGCGCCCAGTTCAGCACAGGTCCCGACTGGAGGAGATGAGCACATTGCATCACCATGGCCACCGTATCTCCAGCCCGTCCGGCCAGGCATCCAGCCACCCCGGCGGACAAAGTAGTTTACATTAAGCACGCCCTCACTGCCACCAGGTGTAAAGCTGGTTGGAACCATGACAGGAAAAATAGACTGGCTTAAGTATGCCGACCATGACACAAATGATCATAGCAAGTTTCCACAGTTCGCACCTGCTCAATACTTACATCGCGTCAAATACCCAGACAATGGTGCGACACTATTAGAAGTGCAACAGTGGGCTGCCGGCTTGGACACAGCTGGCCTGCTAAAAATGCTTGATGTTCCTCATTTTGGGCGCAGCACATAGGTGACCGTCATGGTTAAGCAGCTGCTAGCATTAGTACATGACATCCACTTGTGGATAGGGGACAAGCAAATTCCTATCAATGGCAAGCTCATTCATAAGATCACAAGCTTACCGATAGCAGGGCCTGATCCGGGCATTGAATTTCCATCAAAACACGAGGATACGAAGCTCGCGTAGATCATGAAGGATCGTTTCATCCTCACCAAGGGGAAACGAGGGTATCACACTTCCACGGTTGAGGACCAGAACATCCGCTTCGCAGCTGAGCTCTTTGCGTGCAAACTCCTGCGAAAGTGCAGGCCCAGTGAAGTGCCTGCCCCGGTTATCAGAATCGCTATAAACTGCGCTGAGGGTTACACTTACAACTAGGCCGCATACCTCGCGAGGGAATTCCTGGAATATGCCCATGATGCACAGGAAAAAAGTAGACCCTTTCATTATTCCTGGCTATTAATACTTATTGCACTAATTGGGTGGAAAGAACCCACTGAGGGTCAGTTCGTGGAGGCACCCCCAGGCATGCCGGGTGCAGTAAGGTACGCATCCCTCTGGATGTCGTCGGAAAAAGTATCTCAGCAGATGACGAACACTGTGTTTGCCTTTTATGGCATGAGTATACACTACGAGATCTTGTGAACACCACGGCTTAACAATGAGTTGTTCTCTCAATATGAAGGCGCCACGAACTTCAGTGCCGACATGCATCATGTTTTCATTCAAGCCCGTGCAGATCCAACACATCAGTGGTTCAAGTTACCATATGTAGTAACCAAAGCAGACATCCTGGGCATAGTTCAACAGTGGCTGGCTGATTGGTTGAAAGATGCGGGAAAAAAACCCACCATTCCAGTTCCCCCTGTCACCAATATAGGCGCAGGTACCAGTCAGACGCAGTAGCAAAACCCACCAGAAGACAACGAAGACCTAAGTGACTCGCAGCAAGATGGAAATGACCAAGGTGGAGATGGTGACCATGAAGAAGAGGATGAGGAGTCGGTCAAAACTCTATCAGATCTTAATCGATCAACTAAGCGCAAATCGCCAGAGGTAGAGGAGGTAAACAAGCCTCAGTCCCGCAAGAAGACAAAAGCGTCAAAGGACAAAAATCTAGATGAAGGAGTCACTGTGACGCTAGAAGAGCTTGAGCAAGCTCTCGACAGATCTACTGAAACACTAACTCAAAAGTGGTCACAGTTCACGGATGTGCATCTTGCTGTGCTCACGGGTGTAGCAAACAGGGTGTCGGAGCTGAAAGAGATAGCAACAAAATCAGCGACTAATACAGCGACAAGTAGTACCCCAGCATCCGCACAGTAGGATATGAGGCAATGGCCAACCAGAGATAACAGGGGCCAAGTGTCAAGCGCAAATCTAATACTGACTGATGCAGATTCCCGGTCGCAGATGAGTATGACAGTTGGAATCGATTATACCAAGCTGTCTATGACAGAATTGCACCTCTGCCAGTTAGCCATCATGAAGGAGATCCACGCACGAGATCGCTATTCTCAAATCCAGTTAGAAGACACCATGAAGAAAAGCCAGAATCTCGCAGCAAGGTTGGAAGAAGTTGCGCAAAAGAAGAAAGAAGATGAACATAAAAGAGCTACACTGACGCGAGCGCTGGATGAGGCATGTCGGAGTCTTCCTGACTTCGACATCCAAGACGAAGAGGAACCAGAGCAAAGAATTTCCAAGTTGAGAGACTACGCCCAAAAGTCTCGCAGCGAAATTGAAAAGTTAAAAACAGAACACCAAAATCAGATCGCGGAGCTTCAACTTCGCATCCCTCCAGAAACTCCACCTGAGGTCCAAGAACAACGCCACAAGGACATCCAGGCCTCAGCAGCAAAAATATCAGATATTGTGGGCAGCACAGCAAAGCTGCTGGAAGTTAGTATCGAAGCATGGGAGAACCTACAGGACCACCCAGATATAGGTAAGGTACAAGAAACCATCAATCTGCGACAGGAATAATTGGATGCAGTAAGAGCAGAAATTAAGACGCTGCTTCCCATGCAGAAAATTGCTAAGGTGAAGCGAAGCAAGGAGCTCCAGTAGGAAATTGACTCCTATAGGACGAAGGTAACACTACTGGAAAATTCGCTGCAGCCACTTGTCGATGAAGCATTGGAATTGAGCAATGTTGCGGAGAGTCAGCTCAAAGTTTTGAAGACCTATGATACCTTTGCATAGGAAAAGGCTAATGAAGTATCAGCCTCAGTGTTACAAGAATTGGTGGAAAAAGAGAAAGGAACTGATGAAATTATACACAACCTCAACAGTCATTTCCATATCCTTGCAAAGAAGATTCTCCCACCAGAAGAGTCGCAGAGTGCCTCGGGACGGGCCACAAGTGAGTCTTAGGGGCTTGTTGGGGCTCCGACTGTAAGGGTCCTTAGTTTTGGTAACTCCATGGTTTTTGTGGAAATGTAAGCGGAGTTACGACCTAAAATAGTCTTAGGGGTGTCACGGGTGGGTCAAGACCCCTCTTTTTGTAATTAACCCTTGGGTTAAATCCAGGGTTAGGGTTCTAGGCGCCCATGGTTTAAATCCATGGTTTTGTAACAGTGCGCTATATAAATAGGCACTTATGTAAAGAAGTAGGGTTAGGTTTTTAATGATTATCTTACGAAGCTAATGTAATGCGAAGATAAGATATTGTATAAGGGTTTTTGTAAGAAGGTTAAGTCCTAGCTGTGTGCGTGGATGACCTCTGCAGCTGTGTGTGCAGAGGGGTTTTTGGTGAAAAGGAAGATCTACAGCTGTGTGCGCAGAGGCCTACTGCTGTGTGCATAGCTTTGAGGACTGAAAGGATCTGCAGCTGAGTGCGCAGATCAGAACTGTCGTTTTAGTTGTAAAGAGTTGAATAAAACGCAGTTCTGTGGACGTAACCCCTACACTGGGGGTGAACCACGTTACATCTGGTGTTGTGGTTCATTTGTGTTGATTTGTTATTATATTTTATGCACTGCTAAGTAAATAACTGATAAAGTAAGATTGTTGTTAATAACTAGCTTCACTGTGAATTCCCAGATAAGGGCTGTGTAAGTAACTGTTTGTTTATCTAATCGCGAAGCTACATATTTGATAATACATGCATTGTGTTACGTGATTATTAATAGTTAAAAGACTAAAGGTACAGTAAGATTCTCTCTTCTGCTTGCAGAAACCTGATTTTGCGGCACCCCATAGCTGTTTCAGGTGAGACTGTAGCCTGTTCACAGGCTGCTGCCGAAAGGGCCAACACTGTGGGTCTTTTGTTGGTGCGAAGTTAAAGGTAAAACCCGGGTCTGCCCAGTAAATCCCAACAAATTGGTTCCGTTTCCGGTTGAACTCAATATCTGTTGAAGAGCGATCTACGTCATACCTCGAGGGCTATGTTTTGGTGACCCTCTGTAAAAGAAATTGGTGATTGGATCGAAGAGACCTATTTGAAGTTTGCAGAACAAGAAAATAAATATCCCTGTGGTAGCGCGGAACAATTTTTGCAAAGGTACGTCTTTTATGAGGTTCATGAAATTTTCTTTGGTACTATACACATAGAGTTGCACCAGTGGTTATCCAGGTTAACAGAAAGGAGGACGAACTTCCAAGAAAACCAGTTTCCTCCCTGGACCCCCGCAAGAATTGCTATCTTGAAAAGAGTGAACAACATGATCTCGCGAGCCGTGGATTTCTGGACTGCGCGAACTCTTGAAGCATTTGTGACGGAGTTCGCCATCGACACAAGTACCTCCTTTAGCGAAGCTGAGCGACAATTTTTCAAAGGACCAAGAGGTAAGTACTTGAACCTATTTAGTTTGAATATTAAAATACTATTGGCTGAAAAAGGAATCTTGCTTATAGAATCAGATTGTTAGGTCTAGTATTGCTAACCTATGATTGGAAGTGACTGGGACTTAGACAAGCAAAGTGGTTTGCTGTGAAGCGGCAAAAGATATAAGAGAGATCTCGGCCCCTCTACTGAGTATACCCCTTTAAGCTCTGAAGCCTCTGAGTCCACCGAGGCCCCCTCTGTTAGAAACCCTCTGATAACCCCGCAGCATAGACCTATTATCCCCGAGAACCTGTCGCAGTCTGAAAGTAACCCTAGACCGAGTATCCCTGTCGCAGGTCAGTCTTCCCCAGCTAGTTCAAACCCTTCCTCCCCCACTAGATCCTAGATGGCCCATGTTCATGATGACATCAAACTACCGGTTTTTAAAGGAACTGGGTCAGAAGATCCAGAACAGTTCTGGTTTCTGTGCGAAGCTGTGTGGACCGCGAAGAACATTACGGACGTAGATGTTCGACGAGCGCAGCTGATCACTTCTTTCAGAGACCGAGCCCTAACTTGGTTTATGAAGTTTGCTAGCATGCAGAATCCTGTCTTGGCTGACATCAAAGCAGCACTGATCCGAGAATTTAAGAAACCTAAAACAGAGTCGCAGTGCATCACTGAGTTAAAAGAGATTCAGCAGCGGCGAGGTGAATCTGTGTGGGACTTTGATCAAAGATTCAAAGTTCTGCTTGACCAAGTTAGCTTCATGATTGGACCAGCACAACATAAGGAGTGGTTTATTGCAGCATTATTACCTCACATCAGAGCTCCACTCATGCAACAAAAGGTTGCTGATCAACAAGAGGCCTTAGAGATTGCCATAAAGCTTGAAACTGCACCTATCGAAGATAATTCTGGCATAGCTCAAATTCAAGCACAGCTCACGGAGATGGATTTAGAGCTTCGTGACATGAAAAAAGGGAAATCCACCCGCGAAGAGGTATGGTGTATACGTTGTCGAACAGAAGGCCATGACAAGGACCAGTGTCCGGCGCTGAGAAACTATTTGAATACTGGCAGACCAAACCCGCTGAATCCTAGTGTTATGTACTGTGAGATCTGTCGAACTACTGGCCAGCATCGACTGGAAGACTGCTATCTGTTACAGAGGTATGTTCAAATCCCGAAGAACCCTTACTGTAAATTATGTAAGTCAGTAGGCCACAATGAAGATGAATGTCGCAGCTTCGACCTTATGAGGGAGCGGACCTACGACACTTATATGATCTATTCGGATGCACAAGGCAATGATGGATATGGTTACCGAGGTGGTAGAGGTAGTTTTAGAGGCCGTGGTCATGGTATTCCTGGAGGAGGTCGAGGTCAAGTTATTTTCTATAACTGCAATCAGGCAGGACATCTAGCTCGATACTGTCAAAATCCAACCACGACATGCCGATACTGCAGAGCATTCGATCATGTCATCGATCAGTGCCCACAGTTGCTAGCTAAAATTCAAGAAAGGAACATCAAACCTAGTCCGAGTGTCCAGTTTATTGCTGTCGAGCGATGACCAATCCCAGCTGTTAATGTTGTTACAAGAAGTGGAGCTACGACAGATGCGCAGTGCCAGGTGAAGCAGCCTGCCGAAGCTTGGGTTCGCAAGGCCGTAGAGAAGAATCCAGCATTTGATGTTCGATGAGAAAAAGAAACTTTTTTGGAAGCCAGACAAGACTTTGCTGATCCAGATTTTCTAGCAGCAAACAAGCAGCATCAGCAGCTGCAATCCCAGGAAGACTCACAAGGCCAAGTAAGTACTTTGTCATCATTTTTACAGAGTTGCATCAAATTGTTAAGAAATCAGAATGCCTTAAATGAATTACAAAAATTTATTCAGTCTTACGAACCTCGGCAAAGCCCTGGTAAGGAAAAAGCTGTCAGTAGAATTAGAAGGACGGGAAGAGAGATGAGACTACATGCTCAGATAGGATAATATGACATGAAGGATATTATTTTAGATCTGGGTTCAGAAGTCAATATCTTAACTAAACATACATGGGAACAAATGGGAAAGCCCACCCTTGACTGGTCCCCTATCCAATTGAGATTAGCCAATCAGCAGAGGATTCTGCCTTTAGGAAGATTCCCTAGAGTACCAGTGGATATAGATGGAGTTAGTACTGTAGAATATTTTGAAGTTATTGAGATCATTGATGATAGTAATCCCTATCCAGCTTTGCTAGGAATTGAGTGGGAAATAGATAGTGATGCGGTTATCAATCTTAAAAAGAGACAAATGACTTTTGAAGGGAAGGGATTGAGAGCTATACTACCATTAGACGCCATTTGTGGGAGCCATTGTGAATTACATTAGTGACCACGATACTATTTTATTCTCTTCAAGCATAAAATATCACATCCTTGAAATATCATGATAGTATTTGGATCTGCGTGAGGACATCCTTGTTCGATCCATCACTTGAGAGATCACGTCCTTGAAGATTGTCATCTACTGTGATATATTTGGAGGCCGAGACCTGCATGTCGAGTTGTGTAAGCAGTGAGAGCTGCCTGGAATTGTGAGACTACCTCCTTCATTGATCGCATTGGAGCTATGCCGTGAGCCACCAGTCAAGACGTCCCTCTAAATGTTCAAGCAAATCCGCGAGCGTTCACAACTACTATTGTGTCTTTCATTGGCTTTGTGTTCAACCATTTGTCTATGTTCCCTATAGGATTCTAACAATGGTATAAAAAGAGTGCTGCGATTTCTATGTTGTGTATTTGATGAGCTTGTGACTGATAGTTGATACATTGGAGAAGAAGTGCATGTTGCGCTTCTCTTTTCTGAAGACATTGACATTGTTGTAAAGCTTGAGGAAGGTGGCAGAGACTTAGACCTGCACCTTTACGCTTTCTTCTTTTTCTCCTATTGTTTTAGTTGCAAGATTCAATCACAGAAGATGCAATCTGGAGAATCACTTTGCTTTGCTCAAAAAGCAAAGAACCACACCAAACACCAATCCAAAGATCATCCCAAAGGAGAAAGAAGCAAGAGAGTCAGAGGAAGAAGAAACTTCAGAGGTAGAGGAGGAAAAAATGACTCCAGCAAAACATCAGATTTGAAGTGCAAGCGTTGTGGAAAGATTGGACACATAGCAGATCAGTGTTGGGCTTCGTGGGACTCCATCAAAGACAGACATAACTAGAAGAAAGATGACAATAAGAACCAAGATGCTCGTAAATCTTCAAATTCTGCTGTTGCACATTGTAATTTTGGTATTAATGAAATGACTTCACTTTCATCTTACACAGATTGTTGGCTACTTGATACTGGTGCAACATCACACATGACTTTTAGAAAAGACTGTTTTGAAGAACTTAATGAAACAATAAATGGCATAGTTTACTTTGCAGATAAGTCAAGTCTTAAACCAAAGGGAATGGGCACCATTCGGCTGAAGATGCCTGGATTCCTTGATTTCTTGTTGAAGAATGTTCTTTATCTTCCAGAGTTGCAGAGAAGCCTGATGTCCTTGGTGCAGATTCGACAACAAGGCCATTCCATCCACTTGTTTGATGGAATCGTAGAAATAAGAAAGTCCTCTGACAACCAAGTCATCATGACTGGATACGAAGATGGGAAGCTGCTG
>LPNX010610101.1:149758-223102 GCA_001517045.1 Pseudotsuga menziesii
GTTATTTCACCTAATAGTGTCCAACCCCTATCTAGATGATTTCTTTCCATGGTGGCGATGACAGATAGTTGCCATCGATGACTAACCCTATGCGGGGATAGATTTCCGGGGAGACCCGGACATGCCGCTACCACCAGGATCGGCATACAGTGACATAGGTAACGAATCTCGACCCTCTTTTTAAAATTTTTGAGTTATTAAATGTTTTTGTGTTTTCTGATTATGTGGAATCAAAAGAAATTTTTTTGGGTGACAATACATAGTGACATCTACAATATGCATGCAAATGTGGGACCACAGTGGCCTGAAGGCTTCCCTCATCATAGACAGAGGGGAAGAGGAGACGATATCACGGGTGTGGATGCGGAGCGGACACTCCAATGCATTCATACCAACTTCATGAGACTGACACACAGAGTACCCATGGTGCAAGTCGAGGACTTGCCTGAAGCCATGTAGCGCCAAGTGGTGGGTGTACCATGAGCATGGGTGCAGTTATTTCGACGACTAGCTAGATCCGTAGTGACATTCCACGATCACAACCCCCCTCCTCCTCCACAGGCTTAGATACCTGGGAGTGATACATTTTGTACTACCGTGTATTTATATTTTGGTGGCTCAAGAGCCCCATTTTTGTATTATGACACTATGTATTACAACATTTTGGATGTTTATAAAAAAATTTATGATGATCGATTTATTTATTTACATGTGTAAAAATTTATGTTTGTGATGAGCTTATTGTGTATGAAACAAATGCCAATCTAACACGTAGTTATCATATGAGTTAGCAACTTGATTATTAATTCTTGGAACATGTATGTATGTTATATTGTCAAATTGTCGTTCTAATAATCTCACAAGTAAAAATCTTCTTAATAATGTCAGATCTATAACATGGTACAAACCATTAAGCTGTGACACTACTAACTCCGAATCAAGACGTACCTCAAGAGAAAGAACGCCATGTAAAATGGCATCCCGTAGAAGCTCAATAACGACACTATACTCAGCAACATTGTTTGAAGATGGCCGTAAACATACACCTCTTGAAGACAATACCTGACCCATAGGAGTATAAATCACCCAAACAGCAGAGGCTGAGTGTTGAGTGTGACGGATCACACCATCCATGAATCCTATGAAGGTGGAAGATTCCATTGACATTTTCCAAAAGAAATGGAAACTAATCACAAACCCGATCACCATAAGAAAAAGACCTACCTATGCAAAACTATACAATAATATACAATAACAAGCCTTGGCTGAAAATCATGCATAGTACTTTTTGAGATAGAGCCCATTTCTAGCCTTCACCAAGGTTGTTCCCTCATAATCCACTAACTCATAAGCACCCTTCTCTAACACATGTTTAACGACGTAAGGACCACGCCACATGGGGTTAAATTTTCCTACCCCCAAGGGTTCTTTCAGTTGATCCCAAAAAAGGACCAAGTCTCCCTCACTAAACCTCCTTGGACGGACATACTTATCGTACTGGACCTTTACGCGACGCTTATTTACTTCTAGAGCCACCAAGGCATCTCGGAGCTACTCATCAAGTTTCTCAAGGTGGACCAAACGCTCCTCCGATGGTGAAGTGTCTGGTAAGAGCTCTATGGCTAGCTTCAAATAAGGAATCTCGCACTCAACTGGCAATACCGACTCCACTCCATGTACAAGTTGATATGGAGAAAAACCCATGGCAGTCTTAACAATGGTTCTATAAGCCCACAAAGCAGGATATAACATAATATGCCAATTATTCTTACTTTGTGCGATGGTTCGTTGGAGAATGGATTTGAGTGATTTGTTCACTGCTTCTACCTGTCCATGCACTTGAGGGTAGTAAGAGGAGGAATTATCTTGTTTATACCCTAACTTTGATGCCAACTCTTCCATCATACAATTCTGAAAGTGCGAGCCATGGTCAGTGACAAGCTCTTTCGGAATCCCGAACCGAGTAATAATCTGGTTGAATACGAAGTGCACGGCTATCTCATCATCGGATTTAATTGTAGGCATGGACTCAGCCCATTTCATGAAGTAGTCGACAGCCACTATGATATGATGATGCCCCCCAACTGAAGCTGGGTTGCAATCCATAAAATCAAGCCCCCATTTAGTGAAGTGATGATGGGATGTAACAGGGTAGGTTTTGAGCGCATATTACGTGCAAACACCTGGCAAGGATGGCACCTCTTGACTGCATCTACACAATCCTTAAAGATCGATGGCCATAAATAACCCGCTCTTAATATTTTTTGGGCTGTAGAAAGCCCAGATAAATGACCACCACATGCCTTTGTGGCAATCATTCAGCACTACCTCAGCCTCTTCATGAGTTAAAGAACGACGTAAAATGGAATCTACCCCACAGCGGTACAAAGTGTTATCCACTATGAGGCAATTCTTAGACACGTGACGTAATCATTGTCGTTCATCCCATGAGAGGTGAGTAGGGACCTTCAATGTTTGTAAATATATAATAATATCCCCATACCATGGGTCTAAAGTTGAGATTAAGAAGATGTGCTCATTGATAAATGTATCTTCACAAACCAACTCCTCGGCTTCGCTTGGGAAATTTGATATAAGCTCCGCAAAAATTAATGATTTCTTGGATTTTGCCGAAACAAACTCGAGATCAAATTATTGCAAGATGACAATCCATTTATTATATTTTCCCCCAATCATCCTTCGAGTGAGGACGAATTGAAATGGATTGACATGGGCTACAACCAAGGTCTGGCGAAGGAGAATATAATGCCTCAACCGTTCAACCACATGTACGGTACCTAAGGCAAGCTTCTCAACATGGGAATAATGGATCTCCGTGTCAATAATATTATGGCTCAGATAGTATATGACATGCTCTTGGAGCTCCTCATCCTCTTGAACCAAAACCATACCAATCGTCTCCATGGACGCGGCCACATAAAGTAGAAAATCATGGCTATAGTCTGGAGGACTAATCACCGGGCCGATGCTAGGGCTCACTTGAGCGCATCAAAGGACTCCTGGGCTCACTCATCCCAACAAAAGGTGGTGTCCTTCTTCAAAATACGCATGAAGCCTCTAGTCAAATTGGAAAAATTGACAACAAATCTCCGTAAGAAGTTTTCCATGCCTTGCAAACATTGAAGATGATGAATGTTTTTCGGGGGAGACAACTGAAGTATTGCCTCAACCTTCAAAGGGTCGACTCTTATACCCTCTTTAGAAACAATGAATCCTAATAAGTGATAGACTTCACACAAAAGATGCACTTGTGAGGATTTAACCTGACCAAATAATGGCGGCACCTTTCGAATATTAATCTCAAATGATAGGAATGACACATTCTCATACGAGAATGAGCAGCAAGGTCATCCAAAAACACTTCGATAATTGATTTGAGATCATGGAAGATCAAGGTCATGGCCCACTGAAAAGTAGCTGCGGCGTTATTAAGGCCAAAAGGCATTTTCCGATATGCAAAGGTTCCCCAAGGACAAATAAATGCAGTCTTATGTTGGTCCTCAGGTTTAATTTGTATCTGATTGTATCCGAAAAAGATGTCCATAAAGGAAAAAACCTCGCTACCTGCACACTCATCTAAAATCTGATCAATAAATGGTGTGGGGAAATTGTCCTTAGGACAGGCACGATTCAAATCACGGAAATCAGTACATATGCAGATCGCTCGCTACTTCTTATCAACTGAAACAAGGTTTGAAACCCACTCCGTCAAGGGAATAGGATAGATAAAATCTGCTTTCAATAGTTTCTCTATCTTTGCCTTAATTGCGGGTGCTTTCCTAGGATTCACTGCACCCAAGTGTTGTTGAACAGGCTTGGCATTGGGATAAGTCTTAATCTCGTGTTCAATAATGCGAGGGTCGATACCTGGGATTTCGTCGTAAGACCAAGCAAAGATATCACGAAATTCTTTAAACAACTCGGTGTATTCTTGAATCTCAGCATGGGAACATTATACCCCAATATAGACATTCTCTATCCTGCCAGGATCATGAGAGATATTGATAAGAATCATTGGAGACATGTTTGCCATGTTCCCATCAGCCATCGGACCAGGAGAGCTTAATGGAACCATGGGACTACCAATTCTCTCACTAAGAACCTCCCTAAATTCCTCACGCTCCAAGTGTTCAAGCTGGGGAAGAAAGTAAGATCTATGATGGAGCTCTTCCCATGGTGGCTCAACTCCCGACATGGCCTCAATAATCACTTCGTCTGAAGGAAAAACACTATCAAGGTAGTCGGGCACGTGAGAAGACTGAACTGCCCATGCAGGCAGCACATACGGGTCCTCCTCCTTTGTCCGTGAAGAGGAAGGACTAGGTTCTGCAACACACTTAAGATTAGCTTGATAAGCTACCATAGTTGCAGGAAACGGCACGTCCGTCACGATGGGCGCATTCGAAGTATTCGTTGTAGGAAGAATCCAAGGATCTTCCATATGACTCGTGTGAAAAGACATCGATCTCATAGATGTCGAAGCCTCACCGGAACTAGACCCTATCATAAGGATAGGTGCAGGACAACTAAAGCTTTCGATGAGGGATGGATACATGCCCACATCCACACTCCCTGTTGCCAGCTGAGAGTGCTCAACAATCGGGATCGAAGCTCCCGAAGATGCGGTAACCGACGGATTCTTGAATGGTGTTTGATTAATCGTAACTATCTTCCCATTAAATGGAAAGCATACAACGCGAAATAGTGAAGAAGCTACAGCTTGCATACTGTACATCCAATTCCTACCCAACAAGAGATTGTAGTCGAGGGGCGCATCAACCACCTCGAACTCTATCACAACGGTATTCCCTCCCAAACGTACCTTAAGGGAAGAAAGAATCTTGTGTGGCCTAAACGATCTCCCATCAAACGCAGTTAACATGGTCGCAGATTTAGACAACTCAGGGGAACCTAAACCCTTCCAACATGATAAAGACATCACAAAAGCAGCAGCACCTTCGTCAATCACAGTGCGCTTGATGGTCATGTTGAGACATTCTACATGAATCAAAAGAGACACATAGTAAGGCAAGTGAGGCTGAAGTCCTGCGGTTTCAAATTTAATCACGAAGGAAGAATTATCATCATTCACACCAAGGGCAGAAAGCAAAGCCTTCCTTTGCGAAGGACAACTCTGAAGTACTTCTAGTGCAGACATCGCATAAGGAGTGTGGCCCAAATCCTTGACTATAGAATAGTTTTGGGCGGCTCGAGCATTAGGATTGTGCCCCGAACGCTTAAGGACTCCCTTAGGAATGCGAGGTGCAGCTTCAGGTTTATCCATAGGTTTTTCAATACGCAAAGGAGTCCCTGGTGGATCAAGTTCCTTTCCTAGGTTGGGTTGTGACAAACCATAGTCCTTCGCATGAGTCAAAACTTTTGCAGCATGCACCATGTTAATGCAACCATGACCACTACCCTCCGTCGGATATTGATCACCACCAAACTTATCATGGGTCCTCGAGTTCATGTTTTGATTTTGAGGCAAAGGGTTAGTCAGCACAGCTGGGCCCTGTGCTAAGAATCTCGAGGCTTCATCGATACGAGGGCACAAGTAAGTGAGGTGATCTTCCTTACACAACTTGCAAGGAAATTTAACCTTACATTTAGCTTGCTTGTCCCCCCCAGCATTACAGGGTTATTGTCATTATTATTAGCACTTTCATTCCTATTCCCACCCTTCTTTGCTTGTCCCCCTTCTTTTTATTCCTTTCGGGTTGCTGGTTACCCTTCTAGTCCGACGATTGTACTAAAATCACACTCGCCATTTGGGTGGGTTGAGACGAAGCCGTAGCTTGTCCCGAAGCAAATTGGTTGATTGATAATTGACTGACTTGTTTCACAACCGAATCCGTGGGTTTAGCACTCGCACAACCAACAATGTCATCGGCATGTGATCTAGGTTTAACTTTGGGGTTGAAACTCAAACGCGGAGCATTGGGAATGATCTCATATAACAAACCGGATTGAGCATAAATCAAATCCAGTTCCTTCGCCCTAAAAATGGCTTGTTCCTCATTTTGCACTCCGGATGTAGAAACATCCTTCACTATATAAGGAAATAATGACTTAAGGAACCATTCGAGGAGGAATTCTAGCGGTATAAAGGCTTTAATCAACCTCTTCTGTCTACGCCACTCTTAGATATGGTCCGAGATATGTGTGGCTTTATCCTGCCAAAATGTAGACAAGAGTTCCGTATCAACGTCGTAACACACTGGTAGCTGGAAGTGGTTAAGAAAATTCATCGTTAGGTCATCGAACAAAGCGAATGCCCCCCTAGGTAAATATATATACCATTTCACGGAAGGCCCTGCAAGGGTGCATTGAAACAGCCTTAAACGGATCGAGTCTTGGTGTAAGGAATTTGAAGAGCACCATAGGTGAAAGGTAGTAACATGTTCACTTAGATCCTCTCCCGGTTTGCCCTCGAATTTGGGTATGTCCGAGAGAAGCTTAGTAGGGACAGCCGGCCAAGCTGGCTCATGAGCTACAGGATCGTTCGTCAATCTTGACAGGTCAGGAAGATTTAGCATTGCGAGGAAAGGGAGCCTAGGATGAGTGGGTCGATGGACCGCTCCCTGGTAGTTCTGATTCACAGAGGTCTGGTTACCATAACCACCATGGCCTTGACCATAGTGACCTCCTCCCATTTGACCCATATAGAGTGGCATGGAAGCACCATACTGTTGTGTACATTGACTATTCGGAGCTACAAATCCGTAATTTGGAGAGTAAGCGGGTTGTTGATACCCATACCCATAAGGTGAAGAACCTGTTGGGCCCTGTTCTGCTAATGCAAATCAGACCTTAAATTTATATCAATCCGGGTCAGTAAGCTTAGAGGCATATCCAATTTTTAGGACTTAGAGCTGGACTTGTTTGGATAATTTAATTATCTGT
Source organism: Pseudotsuga menziesii (assembly GCA_001517045.1). Lineage (NCBI taxonomy): Eukaryota > Viridiplantae > Streptophyta > Pinopsida > Pinales > Pinaceae > Pseudotsuga > Pseudotsuga menziesii. Next base: position 156,683 of record LPNX010610101.1, read on the forward strand.
GAATTGAATCTACTGTCAGATGAAAAATACTGTAACTTAAAGATACAAAAATCCTTTTACAGGGATAACTTCATTTGTTTCCTTTCAAGTACACAGGAATCTATCTATGGAAGCAATCTATTGGTGAAATAACTAAGATAGTAAAAGCATTTAAACAACAACTCTAACCTACAGACTACAAGGTTCTGCCAAATATTCCAGTGCTGAGTGAACAATTGACCATTAAATTCTTTTACAAGAAATTGTTCATAATTTATAATTGTTCTTTAACACTTTATCTTTAAATGAGAAGCAATGTATGGTATAGTAAAATCACAGTATGAACCGTTCTTTTAATATTTAACCAAATAAAAGACAGAGCTCATGAAAATGTAAGTAATGTGCAGCACAATGAAATCGCAGTCTAAGCTATTCAAATGAGATAACAAAGCCTTTTATAAAATCAATTAAAAACTAGCTGAATTCGTTCTACAATAATAAACTAGATCCTACAGGGATTAACACATACCAATTTCACAATCTAAATCGCCTGCATCAAATCAAATCGCTGCAAACATCTAAATCGCATTCACCGGCAAGTAAAAGAATGTGTAAACTCAACGATGGGGGCCCTCCAAATCCTTGTTCACACACACAGTTGAAGAATTACAGAACTAAACTTTGAATGTATTCACCATAAATCGATTACACAATAAAAATCACGCAGTTCAGAAGCAATCTGCGTTCTTCCCAAAATCGTGATAATTCCTCATTGTTTTGTGAAGTATTTATACAAATTCAAAAGAAAACTGGAAATGCTATAATCCTGCAAACTAATTAATGAACATAGCCATCGAGATCCTCATTCAAATTCGTGAAGCTCAACAAAATCAGAGATGCCCTTTAATTGTGCTGAGTGGTAGCATAGGTGGTCGCCTTTGACTGCGGTTGACTTGACACCTGCGAGCGCCATATCAGCTATCCGTTGGAAATTCATCCATCCCTGGACACTGAGGATCTTCCCTCCATCTTCCAGTTCCTGCCTAGCTGTCCTGCAAATGCTCAACTTTGGAGATAATACGGGAAGTTAGAACATCCCGTAATCTGAATAAAAATCTTAGTTAAAATGCCTAAAAAGTCTCAAAACTCAATTTATTAGAAAGTAATGACATTATACCTCTTAACCAAGGTTCATGGGTGAACTTTAAAGCTTTTCTAATCAATATGAAGGTTTTATGAAGGGAAATGAAAGATATATAAGTGGCAAAAAGAGGTCAAAACAGTGCCCAACATCTCCCCCAAGAGGAAACTACTGCATGTCCCCATGCCAAAAATGTTTGACCCTGTTCAAAAACCAAAATTTTGTTGCTGATCATCTTTCTTCTAGTCTTCTGTCTGTGATGATACATCTGTTGAAGCCCGAGATGCATAGAGGACCCTCAGTCTCTCATACTTAGCCTTATAAACCTTCCTTTGCTTATACCATCTGTATGCTTGTTTAGAGATGCGTGTCCTCTGAACCTTCAGCTTCATGTTGACTTCTCTTAGCTTCTCATTCTTTTGCTCAAGTTCCTCTATTTCAAGTTTCAATCTCTTGATCTCTTTATTGTTTTCGGAAGCCTTATTTTTCTTCATTTTTATTGGAAGCTGCTCAGATTCTTCATGCTCTTGTGCTGAATCTTCTTTTTCTTCTTCCATAGCTTGCTGTTCTGAGAAAAGAGAACTTGAACCTTTGGGTAATTTCTGTCCTAACTGCTTTTCTTTTTCCTTCTCTTGCTGGTCTAAGAAGAGGTTGATTCTCTTTGTCTTCTTGATCACCTCATTAGGATCTTGGATATCTTGTCCTTTTTCAGCTACTAGATCTTCTTCTTGACTCTCCAAGGTTTGTATATGTTCCTCATCTTCTAATGTTGATTGACTTTGAGCCTGCTTATACTTTCTTGGCTTTCTCTAGTAGGTGGTGAAGATCTGATCTTGTTTTTGATACTGTTTTTCCTTTCTCTTCACACTTCTAATTTGCATCCTTCTCTGAGGCTGTTTTGAACTTGCTGCCTCAGAGTTGTCTTCATCATCAGTAATCAACAACACTTATTTCTTTTTCTTCTTCCCCTTTGGCGGTTTTGAGCTTGTTGCCTCAGGGTACGTTATCATCAACAATTCATCTTCCTTTGAACCTTCTTCAAGCAAATCTTCCTGCTCTTCAAACTGATTATGAACTAGAAATCCTGACCATGTCAAATTTTGACTTTGTAACTCATGTTGGATGATGATTTTAATAAGCCCACAGTGAAACATGCTTGTCATCTTGTCTTTTGGGCGCCTTTGGACAGCTTTAGCCATCTTAGTCAAACTCTGTAGCAAGAAAAAGGGCATATTGATCTCACATTCACCTTTTAAATGCTGTAGCAGCTTGATTTGATAAAGGTAAACAATGCTGAACCTACCTTCACAAGTAATAAATTTTTGAATGATATAAACAATTTCATCCCAGGGATGAACCAGCCAACTTCTTGGTATCCCTTTCTTCCAATTGACTGACCCTGCTCTTGACCTGCACAAAAATGGCATCCATGCTTTCTCTTTAAACTGTTTAGTCTTGAAAAACCTTTCTCCTTGCTGTGGCAAGCCAGTAACTTGTGCTAGGATGTCTTCTGACAGTCTAAAATGCAAATTCCCCACTATAACTCTTTCTCCATCAAAGGTTTCAGCAAAAGCTAGACTAGCCTGCTCATTATGCCCATTAAATTGTTCAAAGAAGTTTACCCACTGCTTACTTTCAAAAATCTCCATGCAAGTTTCATGAATATCAGTGGAATTAAACTTTGCTGGTTCCAATCTAGATGACATTTTGAAAATAAATATAAAACAGGAACTTTTCAACCTTTAACTCTGCCTTTGTCTTCCTATCTCCACAACAATACTCTGAAATTGTGAAATTTCTGTTGGTTTGAGCAGAGTATTCAACAAAGAAAAAGGGTTTAAACTTTACCTCTTCTCTAATGCAACTGTTTTTACTTCCTCCTACACGATTTCCACAGCGATTGGAGTATTCACGGCGTCCCTCTCACTGACTGTCTTTCCTCCTACGCGATTTCTTCAGCAAATGATGTGTTTACACTTCCTGTAACCCATGGCCCCTTCTCACTGTCAATTACCTTCACACAGTAGTCGATTTTGCAGAGACAACAATTGGACTCGGCCTCAAGGAGAATAACCAAGTCGTGGTTTCCAAGTTTATCAATACATAATGCAGGAATCAAGCTTATTTACATGCTGTCATGGGGCATCATTCCACATTTTCCTTTCATCATTTCAAAAATGTGCCACTTCATTCAACTACTCATAAAAATGAAAGGTAAGGTTTTGATTTATAATCCTTTATATGCCCAAAGTTTATTGCACGAGCTGTAATATACACTTCAGTTTGTTGTATACCCAATGTTTTAATATACAGGCTGTAATAAGAAGGATTTTCTTTTAAAATAAACCTTTTTCCTTTTAAAAGATGCACTAAAGATATATATGACCTTGTTTTCTTCCTTATATATTATCTAATGCTTGATGCACTAAATACATATATAAAAGAAACTTTTTGGAATTCCTTTATGTCTAAATATTTCACTTATTGCTGAGAATGAGACCCTGTTTGTCTTTAAACCAAGAATAAATCTCTGCCTGTAGAATGCAATACATATCCTGTAGAATGCAGTATAGTCTTTTGGCCATTTAAAATTTCCCTTGGGTTTGATCCTGGCAACCATCTTGACCCCTAGGATGGAAAAATAGAGTACTGGCAGAGACTACTGGAAGGTAAATAGAGTACTGGCAGAGACTACTGGAAGGTAAAATAGAGTACTGGCAGAGAGTATCAGAATAATGGAAAAAATAGGCAGTCAAGCTTTACAATAATTGGTAACATGTCATCACTTAAAAACAAAGAGTTCTGAAACTTTTTTAAAACATAAAAACTATAAATTCTTACAGACTTTGCTGGATGTCTCTGTATGATGAGTGTGCTACTTGATGAAATTGGTTTGTATTCTGATTCATTTCTGTCCTTCTGATGTATTCTGTCTTACTGGAAGTCAGGTCCTTCTGTAGATTCTTCTGCCTTACTGGAAGTCAGGTCCCTCTGCATTTAAAAATCACTTGTATTGCTAGAAATCAGGTCCCTTCTGTATATGAAAAATCACAATCCTCTGCATATGGAAAGACTTGGAGGGTTCTAATGAACCATGAAAATGTTTATCCCCCTCACAGGCCTACCTTTTGACTTGTCCTCAAGTCAAACAAGATCTTCATTATTTGGAAAACAAAACTATGTAAAGAAACAGGAAATTGGAAAAAGATATTTTTGTGAATTTGCAATGGCCAGGCAAACCTGGTTTTCCAAAGAAAATTCAAGTTTATATTCTTCCAGTGAATTGGTTTTCACAACTAAACTTCCTCTTTTTTTATATTTTTTTTTTTATATATATTTTTTATTTTGTTTTATTTTGTTTTATTTGCTTGCTGTATTAGATCAGCTAAGGAGAAGGTGAAGGAGAAACACTGATGTGTCTATCCAGCACTTGCATTTCCTTTTGCTGTGAAATCTGTTGTATAAAATCTGCCTTGTTGATAGGTTTGTTGTACAGCTTGAGCTGGTGGCCATTGACCACAAATGTATGTGCTTCATCATCTATGGTTTGGAGTTTGACTGAACCATTATCATAGACTTCAAGAATCTCATATGGACCAAGCCAGTGAGTTGTGAATTTGGCTTTAAAATCTTTAAACTTTGAGTCAAATAATAGTGCCCAGTCACCGATGTGAAATTGCTTCTTTTTGATAAATTTGTCATGCCATTGAGCTCTCTGTTGTTGTATCAGAATATTGTGTTCTATGGCATCCTGTCTCATCTCATCTAGCTTATTCAACTGAAGTATTCTTTCTTGCTGAGCCTCAGAAAGATCCATGCCCAAATCTGCTGCTAACTTGAAAGTATGAATTTGAAACTCTATAAGGAGGAGGACTTGCTTACCGTAGACAAGCTGGTAAGGAGAAAAACTAGTACTGTTTTTCCAAGTGATCCGGTATGCCCCTAAAGCTTCAGTAAGCTTTGCTGACCAATCCTTCCTATGCATCTGAATAGTTTTGGTGATGATGCCTTCTAGGGTTTTATTTGTAGATTCCACTTGTCCATTTGCTTGTGGATGGTAAGGGGTGGACTTTCTGTGCTTGATCTTGTACTTTTCTGCTATCTCCTACACTAGTTTGGAAGTAAACTGGGCACCTTGATCAGTTACGATTTCCCTAGGTACCCCAAACCGGACAAAGATCTCCTCAAAAATAAAGTTTACCACAGTTTGCTCCGTGGCTCTCGGTAAAGGATTGGCCTCTACCCACTTAGTAACATAGTCCATACAGACCAGAATGTACTTCTTCCCTTGTGATGGTGGATTAATTGGACCAATGAAGTCAAGGGCCCACTTTTCAAATGGTTCAATGAGGATTTGGGGATGGAGTGGCATTTCATCAGACCGGACTGGCCGTCCCATCCGTTGACAAGTATCACAACTTCTAACATACCTCTTAGCATCTTTGAAAATAGTAGGCCAATAATACCCCAGATTGAGTATCTTGTATGCTGTCCTCTTATCTGCAAAATGACCACCACACGGTTCGTCATGAAATGCCTTTAAAATATCTAAGATTTCATCCTGTCGTACACATCTTCTTATAATTAGGTCATATCCTGTATAAAAGAGGTCACCATTAACCCATATATGCCTAGCACTTTGTTTAATTATCTTTTTCTTTTCTTTAGATGTCATAGATGGTGGTAATTGTCCTGATGATAAGTAATTGGCAATGTCAGCATACCAAGGAGTGATAACAGAAATTGCAAACAGGTGTTCATCAGGAAAACTATCAGAAACAGGAACAATCTCACCAGTATTGTGTAAACGAGACAGGAAGTCTGCCACTTGATTTTCTCGTCCAGGCTGATCTAGAACAGTAATGTTGAATTCCTGCATTAATAACAACCATCTAGTAATCCGACCATTAGTGATAGACTTGTTCATTAAATATCGTAAGGCTGAATGATCTGTATGCACAAAAATTTCATAACCAGTTATAAAATGACGGAACTTATTTACAGCATGAACCACAGCCAACATTTCCTTTTCAGTGACTGTATAGTTTAACTCTGCAGGAGTCAGATTTTTACTTATAAAATAGATTGAATAAGTAAAAGTATGTTCTTTCTGGCCCAATGAGGCCCCTATTGCAGTATCAGAGGCATCAGTAGAAATATGAAAAGGTAATGCCCAATTTGGGCCCCTTAAAATGGGTGCAGTTGAGAGTTTCTCCTTAAGTATCTGAAATGCAGATTGACAATCAGTATCCCAATTAAAATTCACATCTTTAGAAATCAATTTAAACAATGGCAGAGCTATCTTACTGAAATTTGCAATAAATCTACGATAATAGCCTGCATACCCTAAAAAGCTTCTTACATCTGTTTGAGTTGCTGGTTTAGATAAATTTTCAATGATTTGAATTTTAGCAGGATCTACTTTTATTCCAGATGCAGAAATGTGATGTCCTAAAACTATCCCCTCAGTCATCATCATAAAAAAAATTTCATTACTGAGGGAAAGGTTTGAGTCAACACATCTTTTTAGAATTTTCTCCAGATTTGCCAAGGAATCTTCAAAGTTACTTCCATACACAGAAAAATCATCCATGTAAATTTCGACACACTCATGAATTAGGTCTGCAAAGATGGCCAAGACTGCCCTCTGAAAGGTAGCTAGGGCATTACATAAGCCAAAAGGTAAAACCTTATAGGCATAGGTGCCCCAGGGACATGTAAAGGTGGTTTTGTCTTGGTCCTCTTTTGCAATACTAATCTGATTATACCCACTGAAACCATCTAAAAATGAAAAGTATTCTTTGCCAGCTAGGGTATCCAACACCTGATCAATAAAAGGCAATGGAAAGTAGTCTTTTAATGTTGCCTTATTTAATTCCCTGTAATCCACACATATGCGCCATTTACCATTCTTTTTAGGGACAACAACCAAGGGGGAAACCCACTGGCTGTCGGAAATGGGGTAGATAAACCCTACTTTTAACAATTTTTGCAGCTCTTCCTTGACTATTTCTTTTAGTATAGGGTTCATTCTGCGTTGTGGTTGTCTAAGAGGCCTGATCTTATCATCTGTGTAAATGTGGTGAGTGCATGTCTCATGATGAATACTTGGCATATCCGTGTATTCCCAAGCAAATGCATGGGAATGTTTATTCAGTAAAGTAATTAATTGCTCTTCCTGTGATGTAGTAAGATGTGCACTTATATTCAATTGTTTACCAGGACTGATTTCAATGGTTTTACTGTGAATATCTGTGATCGAATGAACATTAAGAATATTATGAAGTGCCAATGCTAGAGAATGTACTGTGCAATTTTCTTTAAAATTATAACCCAAAACTTGATTTGCTGCAGCATATTGCATGTCTCTTAATTCTTCAGAAATATCAGGTTCAGCTATAAAATAATCTAACAAATCTTCATTGTTTGCTTCCTGAAATTCAAAGAACTGGTTGATACTCAGGATAGGCTGAATTACTTCTTCTTCTTGTTCCTTAGTCTCATTAATCCATGACAGCTGATCTAATGTAGAAGGTCTTTGGGCAGAAGGGTAAAGTGTAATTTGTTTTCTTTCTGTCCCATGTGAAATAAGCATGCTACCTGACCTACACCCTATGAAGGAATCTGTTGTTGCCAGCCATGGTCTGCCAAGAATCAAAGGGTGACCTCCTAGGTTAGACTTTGGTTGTAGCATGATAAAATCAACAGGATACTCCCAGGAGTCTAAAGAAACAATGATATCTTCTAAGACCCCTTCAGGTGTAATTTTAGACCTATCAGCTAATTCCAAGGCTGTTGTAGTTGGTCTGAGATTTGTCAAATGAAGTTATTCCATTGTTTCAAGTGTCATAACATTAATGGCAGCACCTAAATCGATCAATGTTTTTGGAATTGAAAAATTATTAATAGTGATTGTAACCATTGGAATCCCAGGATCCATATACTTTTCAATGAAAACAGTGTTAGACATTAGTCCTGCTAGATTGCCTACCACATGAATTTTTGATGGATCCTTCTTCCTTTTATTAAGACATAATTCCTTAACTGCTTTAGTGTAAATTGGAATATCCTTTATAGTCTGCAGTAAAGGAATTTTGACATATATATTTGTTAACTCATTCAAAACATCAAAATCAGGTAAGGAAATTGAAGGCTTTTCTTTCACCAACCTTTCTGGGAAAGGAGGTTCATATGATACTAATGTTTTTCCTTTTTTATTCTGATTTTCTGATTGAGATTTTTCTGTATTTAATTTTTTTGGATTTTTCTCATTTTCTGTTTGTTCTTCTAAGATAACAGGAGATTCTTTTTGTAGGGTTTTCCCAGATCTTAAATTGATATTTTGCAGTGGAAGGACTGAGTAGGGAAGTGCCATTCCATCATCAACATTATACATGGGTCTGTCTGTTTTATTATTTGGATTTGGAATTGGCTGAGCTGGCAATTGGGTAGGCCAAGGTGGAGGTTGATTGGATGGAAATTGAAGTTGTTGAGGTGGTGGACCCAATTGAGGAGCCATATTGGGTTGTTGGAAAGATGGGGCTTGGACTTGAGTCTGCTGATATTGAGGATAGGCTGAAGGTTGTTGATAGGGTTGAAAATAAGCTTTTTGGTATGTCTGGTTACCATGGGCATAACCTCTCCAATTTGGAGCAGATTGGGCTAATGGAGGGGACCAAGTTTTCCAGGGCATGGGTGCACTCCAAGAGTTCTGAATAGGAGTTTGATAATTTGTATGAAATTGCTGCATAGGGTCTTGAGACATACCTGAATATCGTGGCTTCCAAGGTCTTCGTTGTCCCATAAAGTAGAGAGACTCCATGCTTTGATTCTCCTCCATTGGAGCTGCCTGCAACTCTTTCAATCTAGGGAAGTCATCAGTTTTATGATTAAAAGCACATAAACCACAAATTTCAATAGCATTTAAAGGACATTCTTTGAGCGGATGTTTCTTTCTACACTTAGGACAAAAGATAGACAAAGCTTGATCTTGTTGGTCCTGTTGTTCTTGTCTTTTTTTGGTTTTTGCTACTTCGACCTGTGTGCCTAATGTGCTCAATAAATCAGTCTTGAAATCTTCTAGCAGATTTCCAAGCTCAGCTCTAGAAATACCATTGTTTGCAGACTTATTTACTTTGGTAGTGATGTCCCTTTTTCCAGTCCTAGCCTTCCCTCTCGAATATTTCTGACATAAATCTTGTATCTCATCAAAAGGAAGGTAAGAAATGTCACTTTTGCCCTTAACATTCAAAATATCTAAATGCTCTTCTTTTATTCCTTTCAGAAATATTGTTCTAATCATCTCTGGTGTTAAATAATTGTATTTAGATTTCTGTAGGTTATATGAAAATCTTTCCAAATACTCCTCCAAGCTCTCATCTTCCTGTTGAGTCATTCCAAAAATGTCATCCTTTGGATCCTTCGATCTGCAATATGCCTGATATTTTCGAAGAAAGATCTTCCTCATCTCATCCCAGCTAGTAATAGAATGCTCTCCTAAGCCCATGAACCATTTTAAAGCAGCTACTTTAAGGGTAGCAGGGAAAAGATGAAGCTTATGGGTGTCATCAGTGTATCCATAAGTTCGGTACAAGATATCAAACTCGAATAGGAAAGAGTCAGGGTCTTCAGAGGTCATGCATAGAAGTTTGGTAAAACAAAGGGTGGAATGTTCTTCATTTTTACATCTTCCCCTAAGATAATACTAGTATCCAGGATGGGGAATTTGAAAGTGGCTTCCTGATCTCCTTCAGTTGTTTCATCCCTCTCTTGTCTCCTTTCTTCTTCCCTGTCATGTCTCCTCTCTTCTTCTCTTTCATGTTGCCTTTCTTCTTCTCTTCTCTCCTGTCTACGTTTGTTTTCTATTTCCAGCATCCTCTCATATTCCCTTCTTTGTTCTGCAGTTGGTCCTTTTGCTGTCTCTTCCTCAGCCATTTTAGAAGTACCTACTATTGAGATGAATCCTTTTGGAAGAGATGCTCCTGTTACTTCTGTTTTTGGGGGGTTTTTAAGAAATATTCCTTTCTCGTCTCTTAGTCTTGACATAAAAGTAAAACCTATTCTGTGTTTTTGTTGAAATTTTTTGTTTTTATCAGAAAACTAAAGTTCCTAAGCCTGCTTCTACAATGCCTCCCCGGCAACGGCGCCAAAATGTTGGGCCCTGTTCTGCTAATGCAAATCATACCTTAAATTTATATCAATCCGGGTCAGTAAGCTTAGAGGCATATCCAAGTTTTAGGACTTAGAGCTGGACTTGTTTGGATAATTTAATTATCTGTGAATTGAATCTACTGTCAGATGAAAAATACTGTAACTTAAAGATACAAAAATCCTTTTACAGGGATAACTTCATTTGTTTCCTTTCAAGTACACAACAATCTATCTATGGAAGCAATCTATTGGTGAAAGAACTGAGATAGTAAAAGCATTTAAACAACAACTCTAACTCTAACATACAGACTACAAGGTTCTGCCTAATATTCCAGCGCTGAGTGAACAATTGACCATTAAATTCTTTTACAAGAAATTGTTCATAATTTATAATTGTTCTTTAACACTTTATCTTTAAATGAGCAGCAATGTATGGTATAGTAAAATCACAGTCTGAACCGTTCTTTTAATATTTAACCAAATAAAAGACAGAGCTCATGAAAATGTAAGTAATGTGCAGCACAATGAAATCGCAGTCTAAGCTATTCAAATGAGATAACAGAGCCTTTTATAAAATCGATTAAAAACTAGCTGAATTCGTTCTACAATAATAAACTAGATCCTACAGGGATTAACACATACCAATTTCACAATCTAAACCGCCTGCATCAAATCAAATCGTTGCAAACATCTAAATCGCATTCACCTGCAAGTAAAAGAATGTGTAAACTCAACGATGGGGGCCCTCCAAAGCCTTGTTCACACACACAGTTGAAGAATTACAGAACTAAACTCTGAATGTATTCACCATAAATCGATTACACAATAAAAACCACGTAGTTCAGAAGCAATCTTCGCTCTTCCCAAAATCGTGATAATTCCTCATTGTTTTGTGAAGTATTTATACAAATTCAAAAGAAAAATGGAAATGCTATAATCCTGCAAACTAATTAATGAACATAGCCATCGAGATCCTCATTCAGATTCGTGAAGCTCAACAAAATCAGAGATGCCCTTTAATTGTGCTGAGTGGTAGCACAGGTGGTCTCCTTTGACTGCGGTTGACTTGACACCTGCGAGCACCATATCAGCTATCCGTTGGAAATTCATCCATCCCTGGACACTGAGGATATTCCCTCCATCTTCCAGTTCCTACCTAGATGTCCTGCAAATGCTCAACTTTGGAGATAATACGGGAAGTTAGAACATCCCGTAATCTGAATAAAAATCTTAGTTAAAATGCCTAAAAAGTCTCAAAACTCAATTTATTAGAAAGTAATGACATTATACCTCTTAACCAAGGTTCATGGGTGAACTTTAAAGCTTTTCTAATCAATATGAAGGTTTTATGAAGGGAAATGAAAGATATATAAGTGGCAAAAAGAGGTCAAAACGGTGCCCAACAGAACCCTGTCCATACTGCGGCCCATAATAAGGTCCATAAGTCATCGCATGAGATGTCCCATGAGACACTCCATAAGTAGGGATATACGCTCCAGAACTAGGAATATACATTCCGGAAGTAGGAATATACGCTCCGGAAGTAGTAATATGACCTCTAGAAGTATGAACATGACCTCCCAAAACAACGGGCGGTACTTGAACCTGAGACACAACTGGTCGAGTAACAGCAGTACGGACCTGACTCATAGCAACATTCCAGCCCAAAGGACCACGTGAATGAGGTGGAAGCTGAACATTCAAAGAACTAGGGATAGAGGACGAAGGGACCTGTGGAATTACGTACGTGTTGTTCCCTATAGTCACTCATCTCGGATCTGGTATCCTAATAGGATCACTAGCCCTAGGCCTAGGAGGAATATGTGATGTAGCTTCCACCATCGGGATGGAAGGTGCAATGTGACTTGTGCTCCCAAACCTCTCCACATGGTAAGGAATGAGAGTGCCCCCAGGCGTATTGTTAGGATTATACTCCAACTCGACATGAAATGCCAAATCATGTGTGGGAAAACCAGGCATACCATAACTACCATAACTAGTGCTCGCGGGTTCAAAATGAGTCTCATCATCTTCCAACATTCCATACTGGCAATGCGTCAATGGGGGATAAACACTAGAGTAAGTAGGTCTATCATGAAAAGTACCTATCTCAGAAATTACATGACCTAACTCAGTCAAATCAGGTGAAGGATCATAGTTAGGAGTAAACTCCCCATCTTCCACTTGAATGGGAGAAGGTGGTTCAGAAATACCTTCAACATGGTCTCCCATTGTGTGTGAATCAATGTGCGAAATAGTCTGCCTAGATCGTCTATTTCTCTCTCCCAAAGGAGGAGGAGATGTAGAAGGCGGAAGTCCTGCTAAATGACGAGAATGGCGAGGAGCCGCACCCGAATCCACAATGACTCAAAAAATATAAAAGACTCTCTAATTACGCAAACCCTGGGAAAGCTAACGTGCACAGAGCATACACCAATAAAATCTAAAGCCAAACACAAGCAATCAAGGGGAGGATAAGTGAGCTCCCAAATGAAGCAGGTATGTCTTGCCTAGGAGAGGCTTGAGACTCCCATACACAACAAGCAGAGGTATGTAACGAATTATTGTGGCCCTTAGCTTCAACGCGTAAAGCGACTATGCTGTTCGACCCCAACCTGGCCGAGACACCCGCAGAATAACCCCTGTAGAGTACCCCCTTGATATCCTAGGTAAGGCCACTAAGGTCACCTCAATATAATCAATTCTCAGGTGGACAGTCGCAGGTGCGATTGATCATATGGGCAGGGTAGCAAAGCCCGAAACTCTCGAAAGAGCCCCCAGATACGAATACAATCCTAGAAATATCTTCGGTGCTACTCAGTTATGACTAGGGGTCATCCCAATCAATAATCACTCACACTACCTCGTGCTTAACTACCTTTTTAGAGAAGGATCTTGAGAAACACTGGTTATACCAAGGAATTTCACACACTCACCTGGACAGACACATACATGTTGTTGTTTAGTGGTCTTGGAGAATTTACTCAAATGAACTATTCCAAGACCCTAAAACCTAATCTTGTTGGTGAACCCTATCAAATAAAATAGTGTAGTTCATTTTAATTAAGCGTTGATTTTAATTGGCTTTATTACTCAAAAGAGGTATATGGCCGTGCAACTAATGGCGTTATGACACAACATGAAGCAAAATGCACACCTAACAATCAATGCAAATGCATTGTGTCCATGAAAAACAGGGTATGCTACTACGTGAAATGCACAATTTTCTTCAAATGATAAATGCAAGCTTTCCTATATGAAATCCTGACTAATACTTTAAAGCAAATCTAGTGCAAGTACTATTCAAAATGCAAGATGCAATGCATAATGATAAGCAAATATTTTTTGATTTTTTGAAATAAAAATGAGATAGTAAAGCAAAAGAATGGTTCTACAACCCCCAGACTCTGCAAGCACACTTAAGCAGCACTCAAGCAAAGTACTAGGGTAAAATAAATCTAATGCACTAATCCCAAAACAAAAAATCGAAAATGCAATGACAAGAACATTCTTCAAAAAGAAATTTTACCCTAAAAAAAAATGTCTCTGGTCAAAAACAGGGGTGTATATAGTCTCTAGCAGTATCAAAGGAGACTCAGCAATCATCCAAATTCACCCATCAACAATCAATATTCCTCTAGAAGGCAAAACTAAGGGCATACGCGATTGTTCGCAGTAAACCCGCATGTGTAAGCGGAAATAGCAGTGAAAACCGCGTATATACGCGACTATGAGTTAGAAACTCACGTACAAGAAGAAAGGTGCATAAAAATAAAGGCAAACAGACAAGCTGAGACAAACTTCACACCAATCAGACACTACCAGGAAAACATGCCCCCAGACCCGACACAGAAACAAGAGAAAAAAGAGCAATTCAAAGTCATTGAATGCCCATAGAAAACCCCCAAAGGACAACTACTAGGAACTCCCAGTGGAGTCGCCAATTCTATTATGGATAAAAATTCCTATGGCTTGGGGTACCACAACAGACAGCTTGACTCCAGAAATCAATCCTTTCCAATATGCAAGAGAAATCAACTATCTAACACTAAAGGATCAGACCTCGTACCTTATTCTGGACAGTTGAAGTAGATCCCCATTGATCTTTCCAACTTCAGCTTGAATTGATGAATCACTTCCTCAACAACAAGTAAACAAGACAAGCATACTATATATATTGGTGTTATATCTACTCTAGCATATATAATCAACAATGTATAAGCATTTGAAATCATCCATGCATAAAATATTCATTTAAACATACATTATTGGACAGGAAAAGATATTTCTATTAATATAAAATCAGAGATTACAATGAATACAACCTCTGTCGGTGGGAAGAACACCCAAGTGCTCCAAGGGACAAAGGGATGCGGACTCAAGCACAAGTTTCGGCAACAATGGACTATATTTTCTTTGCTCTCAATTCTTTTAAGACTTCAATGTATCCAAAGAGTTCCTTATATAGCTTTTCAAAGGAGTAATGAAAGGTCGAATCTGAGCGATCTCAAGGCATATGGAAGGCCAGGAGACAAGTGAGTCGGATCCATGTCAAGGAAAACTCCAAAAGGATTTGAATTTTGTATACATCCCGATGTACGCGGTTTTAAGGGTCAAACCCACATATATACGCGATAAGGGGTTTAAAAGTCGCGTATAGCAATTTTCTCATGTTTATAGGGATGGTCTAGGAAACATCAAAGGACAAAAAATGGTCCAAGGGGTCTAAGGAGTCTGCAAAGGGATATGGGAAGGCCATACAAGTGTGATTCACCTGGTGTGGTAAAATCAGCTATAACAAAAACACCCGCGCAGGATTTGCTCCGGCTCCCATTTGGGGGTTTTCGATTTTGAACTTTCACTGAAGGATCTGGAATAGGCTATGATGTTTTTTTACAGGAAGGGCAGGCGAAGGAATTTTCCTATCATTGCATCATCCACTCCCTTTTCATGTGAGCACATGCTTCTAGAACCACCTTCCCCACCTCCAGAATGGCAGCAATGTTTAGACCTTCTGGATTGTTTCCTTCCGTGTTTTTCTTGATTACCTATTGTGTTTTTATTTTATTCATGGTTTTTTTCATTGTTGTGGATGTGGTGGAGATGAAATGGCTCAAATATCCTTGCAAGCATGAAGCATGATTTGTCTAGGTGAACTTGGGAAATTCAATGTGAGAAATAAAACCAACAGTTATTGAGGAAAAGGAAGAAGGGAATGGGATATTTTAATGCTGCCATGCCTGTGTTTGCTTGTAGTGAGATATTTTGACAATATACGTGAATGGAAGGTGGTGGTTTTGTGGAGCTATATGATTGCAGGGTATGCTCTGAATGGGAAAGATGAAGAGGCTCTCAAGATGCATTGGCAAGCATTAATGATGGGGATGAGGCCGAATGATTTTACTTTCTCGACGGTGCTTCTTATTTGTGCAAACATCATGGCTTATGATCAGGGTAAGCAAGTTCATATGCTCACCATAAAATATGGACTTGATTCATATAATTTTTTGGGTATTTATCTAGTTGGCGAAGTCTACAAAATGTGGGTTTGTTTCTAGTTTTGTTCATTCCTTTTGGGCATCATGTCAAAATTCCCATGAAATGACAGTTCAAAGCTAGACTGTGAATGTTTTTAATAGGATATGTAAGTGGCTATTATGTTAATTATAATACAATAATTGGTGCTCTGTGGACTCAAAAACCCAATTCTCTTAGGTGCCAAGATAACTCCATGGCATGTTTTTTCTTTAAAGGGCCACCGGGTATTCTATTTGAGAGGAATCTATGTTGGTTGTTACCATTTCAGCAACCATTTTGGAAACAAGGCTGTAATGGCCCTATATCAACACACTTCCACTTGCTTCCTACAGTTTGCAATAAACTGCAAACCATCAAACTTTGACAGCCCTCCCTACCTGCAACCACAGTAAACACCGAACTAAATCGAAGGTTAACTATTAGTTAGATGGTGATATTGTTTAAGAGAGGTAAATAAATTCTGAAAAATTAAATTATTTGCATAGCTACAAGTCTAGAACATACATTTGGTGGTTGTCCTATATTGATAAGAATAGTGTTCAAGGTTTGGAGTGGTGTGGTTTACATTGAATGCAAAACTAAAACTCTTATACACATTACATTGGTAACCTTCACTGCTACTATAAAATTGTCATAATTAGAACTGTCATACTGTATTATTGCTGCTATATTTATATGAGTCCTCATACTTGAATGGAAGGTTATTGGATGGTTAAATATTGCAATTGAATTGTATATGGTTACACGGCTAATGATCTCTTGTATGCTAAAGTGCTACTGGATGACCTTGCTACTAATTCCATATATCTTGAATTGAATACATTGACTTGATATCATTTACATTTGCATCTATAAGCACTAAATCAACTTAGTATGTCTTCTTCATTCATAGAAGTGATTGATTGAAAGACACTAGTCACTAATACAATTGTGTAGAATATATAGTTGGTTGTCCTTGTAATTAAATAGAAAGAAGGTTCCCTGCAACCAAATGCATTTTCCATGGCACTAGAGTCCATGGCTAAGTTTCCAGAAAGACCAAAATAGGTGTCGTGCCATGAACATTTTGGTACAGAAATGTGTGGTAGAGACTAGAAATGTGTTACCAGTTACCACTACCAGCCATAAAGACAGGTCCAATGGAAACATGTTTCTACAGCTGGAAAATAATTTCCATGCCATACCAATTTCCATACAACATGGTTTCTTCTCTACATCCACCGATTTTGACTTGGTTTGACTCATTTTTTTACTAGACTTGACCAAAAATGCTTGTAAAATTCGACATTTCCTCTATTTTTCCTTTTCTATCCTTTTACTTAAATTTTTAAATTTACCACTAACTGTTCCAGTATGTTTGACAAAGTTTCCAATCTCATCAGACTTGATCATATGGAGAAAGTAGAATTTCGTACTCCTTTCAAAATTCAACAGACTTAACAATTTAAAGGATTTCAGGATTGGCAATATTACAGTCATTTGATTGGATTCTATCATGTATCAAGGAATGGGATTGACATTTAATCAAGAGCACCAAGCCCTTTATGTAACCCGATGTTGGTGCCATTGATTGTCGAATTCCTCTATCATTGCCTTAGCAAAAATGTACCCTTTTCTCAAGCCAAAATCATTGATTAGGCATTAGCTTTTTCTATGATATTTTAAGGCTTGTATTAGGTAGTTTCATCAAAATTGAATGGTGTTAATTGATATCCGTGGAGGATTGAGGTAGAGCCAAAGGATAGATGAGGAGGCAGAGGGTGATACTAATGGTGAGGATCCCAAAATAAGCGATGGTGGAACTTTGCTTGTCATTTAAATGTTCTTGCTCATTTATTCATAATCCTTTATTTCATAGTTCCAATATAATGTGCTATTTATAAATGAGTGGTCACGTTTCCAGTGTGTTTCAGTTTTGGAAACACATACTTGTTTCCCTGTATCATGTAACTTAGGTCCACAACCATAAATGGAATTGATTTAACTTCATTGTAATTAAATTTGTGGCACTGCTGTGAACTTCCCTGGCCATTATTTGACTAGAATTCAATAAACCCTTTTTCAAAGCTAATATTAAATGTCAAATTGGAAGCAAGGAAATACTCATTGTAAAAGGCAATGTGCAGTAATAGGAAGAACATAGAGATTACCAACAAAGGACAGACCAAGGAATCTTACAGTCAAACAAAAAAGATGTTGAGAGAGAAACCAACCTTAGTGAGTTCTGCTTGTGAGTGATCAACTACAAGAGATGTAGATCTAGTAGGGGCAGCATGACCATTTACAGCATTATTGATAGCTGCATCTGCAGAAGGATCGGGTGTGTTTCCACCATCCTCATTTTTTTCAGTTTCCATAAGATCCACCTCCTCCTCTTCTATCAAATGAACCATAAGAGGTTAGCATACACAGATATTCCTACAAATTCATACATCTCGAATGCAGTGGCTTACTAATATAAATGCCTTCATAACAACCAACAGAAATATCTAATTGTGGTAAAAAAACAAGCAGAAGTTGTGAAGAGAATTATTATACTATTGTTTAGTACTCTTATTTGATGCTTATGGATGGTTGATTGGATGTCTTTGATACTTGATGCTTGGTCAATGGATATCATCTTCAATTGTCTCTTGATAATAAATTATAATTGGGTAAGACCTTTCTCTATTATATTGGATGCTTGTCATTGAAAAGTTTAATAGTGTGCATGTTTCTCAAATTTGGTTGTGTTGCTATTAACCCTTGTTATGTCACCGCAAGCGGTGATATATATGGATGGGTTATGTCTATTAACTTAACCAACTATACATTGTTTAATTTTTCGTGGTTGTAAATTTTTTTAAAGTTTTTAAAATTTTATATTAAACAGAATTATTTTAAAATTATTTATTGATTGTTGATTGGGCTATATTTTAGTGACGTAGGTTTTGATATCGACTCCTCCAGCGTTAGTGGCATATCAAACGTCATAGGTGGAAGCTGGATGTACTGCAATCCAAATAAACACTGAGTACGGTTGTTGTTTTTTCTTTGATAATGACAACTTTTTGCTTCTGATTTTCAAGGTTCCTCTTCTGTCTTGGTGCATGAACCTCCCGGACTTGGATTATTGGAGTTTGAAGCCCGAATGTTCTATAGCAAACAATTGTTGTTTGCTTAGAGTGGTTTTTAGGATACTGAGGATTGAAAGCCTTTCAGATAATTTATTCGCATACTGCTTCCCATAATTATCTACACTATATTCGTTTGATAGAGAGTTTTGGTATGTCCACAATCGAGTTTTGAAGTTGTAGACATCAGAATTTTGGTTTGACTTGAAGTTTGAGATTATCAGTGGTTAGCGAGGCTTTGTGGAGCTGCATCGTATGTTTTATTAATGGTAGCAAACAGGATGGCGTGGGATTCTTGAGGCAAGATATAATTTTTTGTGGAACGGGAATTGGGTGAAAAGTCGTATTCGGCAGTCACTCAGCAATACGTCGAGATGCATCAGGGAGACGAAGAATCATAATTAGTCCTTGGATTCCGGTGATTGCCCCTGGAAATCTAACGAATCCTCGTACAGAGTCTGATAATTTATATGAAGGTCTGTTTATGTGTTTCTGTGCTTTATCTTGAAACCCCATCCACATGTTCATTTAATGAAATGAATCTGTAATTCTCATTCTATTTAGCTAGTCGGGAAGTTACTTATGGCCTCTTTTGATGTAATTCATTTAAGTCTATTGCTAATTTTAGGGTTTTAGAGTTCCCACCTCATTTTTCCATTGCATTCTTAGGAGCAGTGTAGTAAGTAGTACTAGTGTTATGTTCACCTATTCTGCAGTGCACTGTTCTCACATTTTGGACAGGTTTTCCCTATGTTTAACTAGTAAAGTTGATTGTTTGTAGCTTTCCCTTGGTTACCCACTATCATGAGGCTCTTTTGCACTAATCAATTCTAATTACATCAGTGCATGTTTTTTCCTCTTTTTGCAGAGAAATTGATGAATAAATAGCATCCTTGGATATTTCAGTAGAAGTGCACATAAACTGATAGTCTCAGTCTCTTAAAATACCAAACCAAAATATTGCACGAGAAGTCTTTTTTGGGTGGAAATGCCATCCTTCTCATGGGGAAGAGGAGTCTCAAGTTTTAAAACCTAGTCAAATCAATTATCCTTTATCCTCCATCTCTGAAGCTACTATTTGTAGTTATATTACAAGTATATTAAGATAGATTTCTTGGTTTGGAATGGGAGGCTTCGTTGGGATTAAAACAGAGGTATATTGTCATTCTATAGCATTTGTCTTGTAGTAATAACTTTTAGGAATTGCGGTGACATTGCCACCTCGTGGCTTTTGTTTGAAAAATATCTAATGTCTAGCTTAGGATTTTCCTATTGGATATTTCTGAAGTGGATCTAGTTATTAAAGAGCAGATTGGGTTTGAACCACTCAACCATATCTACCCTTTAATCACTAAATCCTCCATGAGATCCTCAATTGGCACCATCTACCTAACTTGGATTTGTTAGGCACTAATCACAACTTTTATGCCATTTTAAATTTTAATTCATCTTTCATTTTTTGTTTTATGAGATCTGAACATTTATGTCATTTACACGTATTAAAATCATCCCTAAAATATCAAATCGCATGGTAGGTTTTCCCCAGTTTGTGGCTGGGAA
The DNA here is from genome assembly GCA_001517045.1 of Pseudotsuga menziesii. Taxonomy (NCBI): domain Eukaryota; kingdom Viridiplantae; phylum Streptophyta; class Pinopsida; order Pinales; family Pinaceae; genus Pseudotsuga; species Pseudotsuga menziesii. The sequence goes on from LPNX010610101.1 coordinate 177,164, forward strand.
TTACCTTCTAGAAATCTGCTCTGTAGCGCTGATTAAATCTGATCTAAAACATAATTAAAAGGTTGATTTGTAGGGTTGAAAACTTCAGATTAATAAGTGAAATTCCTAGATCTTCCCTAGTTCTAGCCTCATGTGTACCTTATTTCAAATCTAACTAAAGGTTAAAACATTATGCTGTCACAAATATTGGTTGCTTGATGGAAAAGACTTATCATTTACAAGTTTGTAGCAGCATTTAATTTATTAATTCAGATCTCAAATTTGAGTATATTTTCACATATACACTAATAAATTCTCAAACCCTGATTCTTCACTAGGATCAACTAGTCCATTGATCGTATCAATCCATTTAACATTTTATTCTAGAACTAGATCTTGTAATTGCAAATAATGCATCTCAATAGAAGATAGAGCCTAGAACCTACTGCCTTTACAGGATAGATATGGTGTTAACACTTTCCATTGCAGATAACATTGTAATACCTGCAACATCTATGATATAGCCCACCTGAATGGTGGTAGAGAGACTTATTGTAATTTTCAGTTTCTATTATTTTATGCTTGGTTTTTGTTTTTGTCGTTGTTCTTTTCTATCACCTTTCTGTATGCCTGATAAAAACTTTGGAAGTTCATAGGATTCACATTTAACCCAGATGAAACCATACAATTTTCATATGCACAAAGAGTGTGAATAAGACCATTTTGTAAGGACCCTATTTGGTTGTGATGAATAAGTATGGAAATATTGAAGTTTTTAGAAACTAACATGGAAATGTGTACATCATACCAATATACAATAGATGCTATGTTTTGAACAAGTGCTTACAAAATTTAATATAGTCATATAATCATGCCACCAGAATAAATTGAATGGGATAAGTTATCCAAGGTATTGCTTTATCAACTACTGATTCTTGAAGTGTATCTGTGGATTCGCTTGTCCATAGACACAAAAACGCCATGAGACTGCACATCAATCACAAGCACTTATTGAAGATCCAAAACCGTGGAAAGGAATGTGCCTTTCCACGATTTTAAAAAAAAAATTGAAATCTCCAGGTTTCGTCGCAATATTGACAAACTTTCGTCGTGGGTATTACAAAACCGTCGAAACCCCGGTTGGATTTCCACGAATACCGTCGCTATAGCGACGCAGTTTCATGGAAAATTATCGTTCAACTTGCATATTTTGTCGATAGAGATTGGTTTTCCATGGTTTTGCGTGGAATAAATTTCTGTTCAAATTCCAGAATTCGTCGATAGAGAGACAAATGTTCATCGAAACGGTTCCACGGTTTTGTGTGGAAACAAAACTTTGCCTAGAATTTTTTGGCCATATTTTCGTCGTTATAGGGACAACAATTTTGTCGATATAGCGACAAAACGTAGAAAATGAATTAAAAAAAATCAATTTCAAGGCCACTGTATAGAAGACACATGGCAGCCAATTTTCGTATCTATATCGACGGCTTATAAAGTTCATCGTTATAGCGACGAAATAAGTGCCCCGAAACATTGTGACCATTACTTTCGCAATTGAGACGACGAAATGTGGAAATAGCAACGAAAAACCATCGCAAATTTGCTCATATGTATTAGTGTCGCTACCTCCTTTGGCTCCTTGTCATGCCTAGTACTGTTTGAGTTTTGAACTTAGAAACCCTACCCATGCGCATTGACTGGATTGATGACTATTCCTTCGAACCCTCTTTGTGATTTTGGTAGCCTTAGTATCTTGACCTTTAGGTCCCTTACATAGATTACATTGGAAGGTTATTTCCACTGTACCTAGGGTTGACGTGGGAGGAAACCCTGTGCATCTATTTGGAAAAGCGGTTGGTGATTCAAATGCTTTCCCCAGAGTGATTATATTGTGGATCCCGGGTAACTGTCTTTCTCCCTTCACTGACTAGTTTTGTGCCTTCATTATCCCATACTCTCCTTTGGAAGGTATCTTTGCTTGCTTGGTTAGGATACTTAGTATTTTTTGTAGTGGTGTGTTCTTTGTGTTGTTGGTTGCTAGTTGAACTCAGACTTTTATTTCTTGTTGATTTGGAAACTATGGCTATTATCCATGTGGGAACCAACCAAGACAACATCATGCAAGTGGCTTCTTGTGCTTTTCCTTTTTACTAGGAATGTTGGTGTTCCTTTGATGACCACTCAAAATCTTCCTAGATTCACCCTTGGGCTATCGGTTTGGTTTTTTTCTACTCCAATTGTCCTGAATTCTCTTGATGCTTCTCAAGAAATAACCTTATATAAAGGGCATAAAAACAATGTCTCCCCTTCACCAGTAGAAACCTCTTCGTCCTTCCACCTCATGTGGTGAAAGTTCCGATACTACTAATCAATATTCTAAAATGAATAAAAGGAGAAAGAATAGGAAGAAGACATGAAAGCAAGTGGACAGTCACACGGGCTCTGGAGGTCATGCTGGGGGCATCCACCCAACCTCTGCAGGTCATGCCATGGACATTCACCCAACCTCTTCAAGTCATCGTGTACCTATACACCCAGCCTCTACAAGTCATGTTGGGGGCACTCCCCCAACCTCTGTGATTCATGTTGGGATCAGTCTCTTGGTGTTAGCAGGTCATGATGGTAGAAACCACCTGTCCTCTAGAGGTCATGCTGGGGGAAAGAAACCAACCTGTACAATTCATGTTGGGACCAATCGCCCAACCTCTATAGGTCATGATGGCGGAAACCACCCAACCTCTGGTGGTCATGCTAGGGGAAAACAACCAACCTCTATAAGTCATGTTGGACCCATCCACGTAGCTTATGTTATTCATGTTGGGGGAAACTACCCAACCTCTGGAGGTCATGCATAGAATACAAGTTATTTGTCTAGTTAATAATTCATTTAAAACCCCTAGCATCAATTTGAATACATGAGATGTTTTCATTGTGGTTGCACCCTTATACAATAAAGAAAATGTGAAATATTATTTGATGTGATGCACTCAAAGAAAGATGAAGTTATTGGAGGAATACGATGACAAAGGATTTACATATGAGAGAGTATCCATCATATTGAAAGGTTATTTTTTCAACAAACTCACGAAACTGAAAATTATATTTACTTTCAATATTATGAACCCGATCTCATATGTTGTCAATTTAGTCATTTAGAATGTGCATATTGAATAAAATTAACACAAGTTTCATCAAAAAAAAAATTAAACCTAAGAGATGGAAAATGTCCAAAGTTGATCATGAAAAAATAATTGAGGATGACCTCTTATTACAATGTTTTTAAAAAATCTTGCAAACTCTATCCATATTCGGCATTACATATGTATTGGGTATATTTTATTCTCTCGTTATTAGATTTGAATTGAATGTTCAACCAAACATTTTTTAATCTTCGTTGAGCAAGGCATGGCAAAAGTGTCTTCCTCTCGGATGCATTTGATGTCTTTGTTGTTAGATGTGTTTAGGTCTATGTGTACCCAAAAGACAGTAAGAGTTTTTCATTCTCTCTAGAAGAGTGCATGTCTCGTGCAGTTGGAGCTTATTGTTATGATGCAGAGTTGTTGTAGGATTACAAGGCCAAACCTAGAGAAAACAAATTCTTTCCTATAACATCATCTTTCAAAAACTGAGCCCACAAGCTTTGTAAGGGGGCGTTGAGGGATAGAAAGCTTTTTAGGGTTGGGGTGTGACACACCTTTCAATTCACTATTTCATCTAGTGAATTATTATTTAATGTTGGCTTGTAGACTCAAAAAATAAAATCATAATATAAGGGTTAAAATATACATTCTTTATTCCTTTTATCCTACTCCATGAATCTCTAATTTGTGATGCACACTTTTCTTGTGATCATTTTTCTATCTTAAAATGAATACATCAGGATGGTTTGTACATTTTGATTTTGTACATGTACATTGATTGAAATTAAAAATAATTGGAATAACTCATCTAAAAACATGTGACATAAAGTTGTCCTTTCTTACTTCTTGTTAAATGTTGGTATGGAATGTTCTTAAGGATAGAAGTTAAATGGTGATTTTATGATGGATTTTTTTAATTTGTTAAAATATTTTGTCAACATTTAACTTTCGTACATAAAGAAATTGTATCTTTATTTGAAATTGTATATTGTCGATTGTCGATTGTGTATATGCATTTAATTAGATTTACTTGAATATGTTGTATAATAGTCCTACCTTCTCATATACTTCAAATTTTGTCAATTAATAGTTGAAAGAACTCAAGATTGCAATAAAGAAACTTGTAAAGTCTTGTCCTTTCTTAAACCTTGTTAAATGGTGCTTTTACATGATCGAGTTTCTTTTTAATTGTTAAAGTTTTTGTTAACATTTAACTTTTGTATGAAGACAATGTACATGTTTATTTGAAATTTGAAGAACAAGCATCCAAAAACATGTGACAGAAAGTTGGCCTTGCTTTCTCCTTGTTAAATTTTGGTATGGTATGTAAAATTATCAATTATAGGAGATCGTAGAGCTGAATAATACCTTACAATGCAAGAAATTATGAAGAAAGATGAAGTATAGTGTTAAAATTGGTAAAAATGCAAGGTGAAATTAAACATGGAATAAAATCCAAATCGACAACAATAATTGGTAACAATATTAATTAATCTTTGTATGAATGATACATAGTACAAAGGAGGAAATTCGAATCTTATAGGAGTGATTTGAATCCTTGATTGTGGACATGACTAGCATAGGAAAAATCAACACTGTAGATATCTCTAGTGCACTCCAGACAACTGAATCAATTAATAATAAGTTAATTTAGCCTTGGTAGGTGTGTAAGGGAGGATTTATCCTATAATAATGCAAACAAGGCGCATTAGCTAACTGAAAGTGAACTGAAGGGGGCCATCGAAGCTTGACTCCACTAAGGTGAGGGTGGATTGAAGGTGGGACTCCCAAAAACTCAGAGTGGGCACCTAAAATATAGGGATTTGTCTCTGGAGATCCTAAACTTATGCATGAGGGTGCATCAAGTGGCTAGTGAGCCCCATATAACATCTGCATAACATTAGGGGGTCTACAACATTATCCTAAACTAGGAAAATGCTAAAATGAAGGTGGACAAGGGAGGGTTATTGAATAATCCTAACATGGTATGCTCTTAACTAAGTTAAAATATGCTTCTATGATGTTTTTTTTATTTGTTAAAATATTTTGTCAACATTTAACTTTTGTACATGAAGAAATTGTATATTGTTGATTGAGCAGTAAAAATAGTTGCAAGAACTCATGCTAAAGTATGACATAAAGTCTTGTCCTTGTTTACTTGTTAAAGTGTGACATGAAGTCTTGTGATTTTATGATGGATTTCTCTAATTTGTTAAACTTTTTTTTGTCAACATTTAACTTTTGTATGAAAATAATTTGTATGTTTATTTGAAATGTATATTGTTGAAAGAACTCATGTAGAAGTGTGACATCAAGTATTCTCCTTACTTGTACTCCTTGTTAAATGTTGATCTATGGTACATGCTCCTAGATAGTTTAAATGGTGATTTTATGATGGATCTTTCTAATTTGTTAAAAAAATTTTTGTCAATATTTAACTTTTTGTATGAAGAGAATTTGCATGTTTATTTGAAATGTATATTGTTGAAAGAACTCATGCAAAAGTGTGACATAGTTTTAATCTTTTCCTTGCTTACAACTTGTTAATGTTGATCTATGTTACATGCTCCTATGTAATTTAAATGGTGATTTTATGATAGATAATTCCAATTTATTAAAAAGAATTGTCAACGTTTAACTTTTGTATGAAGTGAATTTGTATGCTTATTTGAGATTTGTATATTGTTGAATGTTGATTGTGTATGTACATATTTAATTTTATGAAATTGAATAATGATTTGAACATTGTTAGCATTTCCTCCTTCGACCAGGTTCAAACCCTTGGTTGTCTATCAACAAATCCTAAGATATCGACCCAATAGAGCAGGGCTCAGTCGACAACACCTACAACGCATATGTCGTCTCACCTGAGTTATCTCTATGAGTAACTGCCAGAAATAGGTTTATGCAGTTGGGTGGGGATTTCCTCTTCTTCAGAACCTTACTAGCTTGCTCGACCTAAGCTGGGGGGGTGTGTTTCCTATTCTTATTATGTTCATTCAAGATATACTCTACCTATTCATCAACGGAAACTAGAACAATCATATAAATATTTAGCACATATTCTATCTATCAACAATCTAATATATGCATCTAAAATATCATTCATAAACAAATGCTAGCCAGTCTATTCATACCTACTTATTCACAGAATGCATTCATTCAACATATACATATTCATCAAATACACATTGAAACAATGTTTAACGTGGAAACCCATCTGGTATGAATTAATAGTATATGGCGCCATTTTGGAAACCCACAAAGGCGCTCTTCATCTGGCATGAGAAATATATATAACACCTTTCGTATGTGCACTTAGCTTGCAGAATTTGTTCTAGATCTTCTCTACAATCTATACAGAATTCTCTCCTCTCATGCTCTTTAGTATTAGATCTCTGAAGTTTTCCTCTCCTTCATTATACAGTCGATCCACACACATCCTGGATTGACTCTCTTCTCTGCAACTCTTCAACTCTACAACTCTACACAAACAGGAGCCAACAGAAACCAAACCACACACAACTTAGGTTCTCTCTTTTATAGGCTCTTAAATGTCATAATTAACCAACTATATTGCGTTATCCAACATACTGTCATTCCTATTCTTGTACATTCAGTTACACTTACAGTAGGCACTATCGGCCCATATATACAAAGATGCTTTATTCCCAAAGCATGCGCTATTCTAACTGACTTCTTACCCACGATCAATCGACTTGTCCTTTTCAACCATTGTACTCTTCTTCTGTTATGGTTCCTTCCGTCATGGTTCTCTCTTTGGTTGTGGTTGTTCTCTTCTCGACTTCTCTTCCATCACAGTCTCTTTTCCCACGAGTTATTCTGTCGCAACTCTTCTTTCCCGGTTTCTTATGTTGCGGCTCTTCTTTCCCAGCTGCTTCTTTCGCATCTCCTCTTTCCCGTCTGCTTATGTCGCAGCTAGTCTTTATGTCGCAACTACTCTTTATGTCGCAGACTCTTTTGTCATGCGACCTGAATCTTCATATTCCTGAGCAGAATTATTGTTGGATTCTACCTATCTTTTCCTAGGGCCAACAAACGCATAATTGAAATCACGGAAAACAGAGATAATTATCATTTTATTTTTAATCACAAACACAGATTCCAAGATTGTGAAGCTTATGCTAAATTAGAGCAATGATTAAACAACAAATATATTTTCATTTGTTTTTTGTTTAATCATTTTCTTTAATTTATCATAAGCTTCACAATCTTGGAATCTTTCTTTTGATTAAAAAACAAAAAAATATTATATCCTCATCTGTCATGATTTCAACTGCATATATTGTTCACCAACTACTATCTATTGTTACCTTAACATTAAACATGCACCATATATCAGTTAAAAACTGTAAGTTTGAATCATTTATATAATATGTGTTTATTACATAAAATCTACAACTCACTTCCAAACAAACTTAACAAACTTGAATTCAATTTATGAGCTCCATATCTTTTCCATTTAAGCATAGTTATGATGACATCATATTTTACGAAGCATGTACATATTTTACAAAACAATTGAAAAATAGAGTTCATTAAACACTAAACATAAAACCTACACATATGTACTAGACATATATAAATCATTTATAAAATGAATCATATTGTACATAAGAAAATTAACTTAAATATTACATATACATGTACGTGTATTTTACATAACATTTCAAGATTGAACATTAAACAACAAACAAACATTAAAACATATGTTGCAATTTGTACTTTAATCATTTGCATTAAATTCAATCTTTTACATAATGTAGTATACACTAATTCTTCCAAACTACAACACTTAACTATGCATTTATCTAAGGACAATTGGAAAAATAGAAGTTCATAAAAAATGACTATTTACTAAATGAAATTATCTACAACACTCAGGAACCATTTACTACAAGCTTTGGATCATTTAATGAGATTCAGTCCTGTTGTTCAGGAATAAACACCCTTGTAACCTAGGGTCTGGGGTTACCAACGTACTTCTAAAACTTGAAAACAATTAGCTTTAACGTACAGAAAGGAAATAGGAAGAGATGTTGGACTCACCCGATTACCGACGGTTGATCCAAGCTTTGTCTTCTCCTGCTCTGCTTCTCTCCAAAGCTTTCAGGGATGCACCTCCTTCACCTGCAAAGAGAAAATTCTCCAAGTACAAACTTATACATGTATATATGACATGTTAGATAAACAATATATAAAGTGCTTAATCAAATATATTCATCAACCATGATACATGAAAGAGACTCAACATAAAGTTGGAAGAATAATTCTCTTTATTAACAATAAGTGAATGAGATAAGTGTACAACCCAACGCCTAAAACAAGGACTCCTATGCAACCAAAGGACTTTGATTTCTGTTGCTCCAAATAATTATGAAGATATACCACCAGCATAACTTTGCTCTCCAAGATTCATTCCTCCTAATCCCCTCCCCAAGGCCTCTATTTACACTTTGGGAAATAGAGCAGTTTCGAAGGTTGAGGAGGTTGAGACAGTTGAGATGGTTAAGGATTAAGGCTCAACTAATTTGCATTAGTCGTGTTTTATATTTTTTAATGTCGAATGGATGTGTACGCAACTATTGATATAGGCAACCCGTGTATGACACCCGAGTTGCTTTAAGGGAAACCCGTGTACAGATCTGTACGTTGGTTGCAATGATAATAGTCGCGTACAGTACATGGGCTGTCAACATACATAGTCGCGTATGTACGTGAGTTTCAGTGGAGATAATCGTGTACGGAAATCAACACATAGAAAATTAAAATGGCATGATGGGCAAAGGGTAAATGCATCTCATGTCATGCCCATCTATAGTGTTTAGGCAAACTTCAATCCTATAGTGTCCTTTTGTGTACCAACATATGGAAAGTCAGCACTCGGATGGAGAAGTGCCATTTGGGTTGATAACAGATGCCCCCTAATGTGTGAGGTCAGAGGGAAGCGATGGCTGAAATACATTATAATCATTATCTTTGGAGGTAGTACCTAAAACAAATACATAATAATGTCATATACAAAGTCATATCTGAGGATGCTATGTTCAATATACTGCAACACTAGCTCCTTTACAATATTTGAGTACATCATATAGTATGGGTACAAGACCACGTATATTACAAAGGTGGATCGAAACCACAATATACAATAATGATGAGTCTTCAAAGATCTGGAAGCTGTGTAAATAGGTACAACATAGTCTTGCGCAACTTAGTCCATAGATAGGAAACTAAGGTCTTCATAAACAAATCCCAAAGAACCAGTACAATCCAAGCCATGTGAATAGATGTTATTGAAGTCGAACATGGAATGGATTCAACAGATTGTCAATCAATACGTGATAATCGACAACTGAAGCAAAGGAATTCACCAATAATGAGAGTGAATCCTGAGGTACAATTGTCAAAACTCTAGGTCTTCGTCGTCATGAAGTGCTGATGCGGAACCATACTGTGATAAGGAAGGCAATAGATCCTCCAACAGATCACAAAAGTGAATAGGAACTGGGTAAAGGAAGGGAGACACAAGTGATAATAGATATGACAATGATGGGATCAGGATATAAATCAGATACTGGGTTAAGTCCTTTAACACTGAGCACGACACAGAGATGACCGAAGGCAGCTTTTAACTTTACAGATAGAACAACTAAACTTATCTGCCATGTAGGAGACATGATCAGATTCCCCATGTAGAACTAACAAGAGGAGGAGTAAGAAACTTGAAGTAATAGCTGAACTGAAATTGAACACTGAGGCATGAGTATCGGAAAAAACAGAGAGTGCTTTGTTAAAGGATGACATGCTGCCACTAATTGAGAACCAAAAGAAAACTTCTTCCTTACCTTCCCTGTTAAATTTTAACGAGTCCAGAAAAATCAACTAAGTCAACTTGGATCTCTCTTCATTTTCTACAAGCTTGAAGAGAAGAGGGAATAATGCTTGATAGTGTCACTGATTCATGGATTTTATGAGCCCGAACTAGTACATGCTCAGTTGGTGTTTTCATGTTTAGAGAGTCTGAAAACTCTGAAGAAGACTCTAGGGGGGTCCTTGTTGGGATATAATAAACCCACTCATACACTTAGGATAAAATAATTAATCAATAATGATTAATTATTCACCCACTAGCTTAATTAGTTGGCATCCACTTGCACCTTAAATTCAATGCATGCCATCCATATCCTAGGAATGATTTATTTCTGATTCTGGGTTCATCTAGAATTAGTATACAGGACCTTATAGCAGATTCTGCTTTTTCTGCTTTTTCTACTTTTCTATGGATAAGATAAAAGCTAGTCAACTAGGAAACTGGGTGCTTTTGTTTCCAACCCATCCTCCATTAGTTTTTCTCCATTATCATATTATTTCCATCTCCTTGACAACTCACTCATGCTTTTTCCAACTCGTGAGGTGCTTGGTAGATTGGAAAGTGCTTTATGGGGTTTATCATAATTAGTAAGCCTACTTTTATGAGCTAGCTTGAGTTGTCTTCATGCAACTCCTTTTTCCTTTATAAGGATGTATTACCTATGTAATAATATCAATTATCATTTTATTGATCATTCATTAATGTGTGTTCATTAATTCTTCTTCTTCTCTCATTATGCTAATTCTCTACAATTCTCTGTGAGGTTAATTGTGTGCTTAGATCCTTAGCCAGTTTATGAAATTCCTTATGCCATCAAGGCTTTAGAATTTCTATAGTCCTTTTTCGTCCAATTTAGTCTCCTGAGGCCGAAAAAGTATAAAACATACCACAGAAGAACTCTCTTAACTTTTGTAGAAGAAAAGGTAAACATTTTTCGTACTTAGTCAGGGAGGTCCGAAAAAGGTTAAATTACCACCTACACAATGCTCCTTCAAAAGCAGCATATAGCCTGAGTTTTACGAGTGTGAAGGAAGGAAAGATCACTCGGAAAGATCCATTTGATTATGAGAAATGGGGCTTACAACAATAAACTCGATGCTTTGTTCTTTAGGGTTTAACGAGCATGACAAAGACATAAAGTACACTCAGAATCTTTTTCATGTTTAGGTCCAGAGCATGAAAAAGAGAAAACTAAGCTCATATCGGGGGTTCCTTTTCCATAAGTTTAGTCCCTCAGGTCCGGAAAAGTGATAAACCTATGCCTGAGAATACTCTTCTCAATTCCGTAGAAAAGAGAGTTCCTTTCTCTTATTATTCCACATGGTCCGAGAAAGTGATAACCTACCACCAATGTGGATGTCCATTCACATATTCTTAACAAGCCTGAACGGACAAGTTTACTCGGCAGTCAAGTCTATTTTGAGGAGTCAGACCTGGGCCTAAAGAAACTCAATATCTTTCCCGTGAAACTTTAACGAGTCCAGAAAAGTCAACTCGCGGCCTCCTTACTGTTTTTAACGAGCTTGAAGGAGAGCAGAAAGAATGCTCTAAATGCGAGGAGACGAGTGTCATAGGCAGGAGAAACTAGTTCCAAGCGCAAGGAACAAACCTATGCATAATGCAAGGAAAGTGAGCAAGATAAGGACACTCGGGGAACGTCTCCTCAAGGTAAAGGGTGTTAAGTTGAAAAGGAAAAATGATACAAGGCTTAGCAATGATGAGAACAAAGTGAGGGCTTATACAACGCTCTAAAAGCATGAAAGCCGGCATCAGGATCATAAGCACGAGCAGGTCACATGAAAATGCGGTTACAGCTTGAACAACAAGACAAGGCTAGTAAACAGTTGTGAATCCAACTAAAAATCCTGTCTCTAAGAAACAACAACATCAGAAGCATATTCAGAAGAAAATATCTGATGCAGGTCACTTTGGTAGAAACACATGTGGCTTTGCTATCTTCTACAAAAGATGTAGTCAAGGTAGAATCAATGAAAGAGGACTCTATAGTGCCAAGATCCGAGGGTTTATAATCAATAATATCAACCTCAAAAGGAGAGAAAAATTCAACAAGGGAGATAGAGTCTACATGAACAAACTCAGTATCACGAGAGTTGAAAAATTCATAAGAAAAATAAAACTCATCAGGATCACTGACTTGCTGTTCAAAGGCAGAGTCAAAAGACTCAGAAAGATCAACATAAGAAGACCTATCCATGGGAAGATCAAGCTTACTAAGCAAATCAGGGTTAGACTTAGTCACAACTGAACCGACATCCAATAGAAAATCAGACTGTATCAAAGCCTCTAGGAAGACTTCATCCGAAGGAAGGAGATCATCCGAGATAGGACACATGTCTAAACTTTCAAATGGATCGACGGAGTGGAGAGATGGCTCCACAGTCTGTATAGGATGACTCACCTAGTCAACTGCTGGGACCAAGTCCCGAGAAGGTAAGCATGAAAACAAAGGCTGCTTCTCAGTAGCAATTGAACGCAAAGGACATGAGGCCACATAGCTCACCTGTGGGCGGGGAGTGTCTATAGAAACACTGGGAATCAATAAAGGAAAAACTTGGTCTCTAGTTGGGTCAGGAGACATATCAAGAAAATCCAACTGATCGATAGTGACAATTTCTTTGCCATGATTAAAGTACATCACACAAAAGAATGTTGACACCACAGCTTGCATGGCATAGACATAATCACGTCCGAGGAGCATATTGAAGTCCAAGGGGTCTTCTATTACCATGAAGTCAACTAAGACGGTCTTCCCACCCAAAGTAATAGGTGTTTGAGAAATAATTCCCAAGGCTATACAAGTTCTTCTCTCAAATGCCAGTAACTGACTAGCAGTCGACACAAGGCTGGGAGATCCCATGCCTCGCCAAGCACAAGAAGACAAAATACTAAATGAGGCTCCTTCATCAACAATACAACGAGCAATCATGTATGATTCAGCTTTGACCTTTATTTGGAATGGTTCATTAGAAGGAAGGTGCGGCTCAACTAGGCTATCCCAATCAAAGGAAGCAATCCGAGAGCTTGGTGAGGGTTGATTCGAAACGAGTTCAGTGCCCCCTTGTTCAATAAGTTCTAAACTGGCAGTAAAGAAAATGTGACTAGCAGACACTTCACTCTCCAAAGGAAGAGTGGGATTGATCGACAATGGAATCAATTCAACCGCTTCATGAAAGTCACTCTCTGAAGGGAGAGTGGGATTGACCAAAGATGACATTGGTTCAATCACATCAGGATCACTCTCTGAAAGAACAGTGGGATAGACCAAAGCTGAGATTGGTTCGACCACTTCATCAACCAAAGGTTGAGTAGGTTGTTGAGAAAATATAGGTTGTTCAAGAGAAGGAAATTCTTGAGTCTTATACCACACTCTTCACACCTCTGTGATAGCAGGGAACTGGTGAGTAAGATGATCTCCCCCACATAGCTTACAAGGGAACTTAATTTTGCACTTCGAACGACCAGTTTTCTCAACGGTGTCAACATGACTAGCAGTGGCTGACTGTTTACTCTCAACATGACCTACAGAGGCTGATATTTCCCCCCCAGCATGAGCTACAGAGGCTGGGTGACTGGGTCTAATCTGACTAAGAGAGGTTGGTTGTTGAAAAACTTCAGAATGTTCAAAAACAGGATGACCATGAAACCAAAATCTTCGCACCTTCACAATAGAAGGGAATTTATAAGTAAGGTGGTCTCCCTCACAAATATTACAAGGAAACTTGGGGTTGTGTTTTTAATGGTTAGTCTTTTCAATAGTGTCAACATGACTCGTAGTGGCTGACAGATTGTCTTCAGCATGAACCACAAAGGCTGAGAGACTGCCCCCAGCATGACTTGCAGAGGCTGAGAGACTAGGTCCAACATGAATTGTAGAGGTTGGATGAACACCACCAACATGAAAAGCAGAAGCTGAATGGTTAGGATCATCAACATACTTTGCAACAGTTGAGTGTGTGCCCCTAGCATGAACTTCAAAGGCTGGGTGGATCGATCCAACATGACTTGCAGAGGTTGGATGGGGAGGCTCAACTTGAACTTCAAAGGTTGAACGGGTTCCCTCAGCATGAACTGTAGAGGCTAAGTGACTGGATCCAACGTGACCTGGAAAGGTTGGAAGGATCCCACCAGCATAACTAACAGAGGCTAGATGGTGAAGATCAACTTGACTTGCAGAGGTTGAGTGCTTAGATCCAACATGACCTGCAGAGGTTGGATAGGTGCCCCTGGCATGAACTGCAGAGGCTGGGTGGTGAGGTTCAACTTGACTTACAGAGGTTGAATGGGTGCCCCCTTGCTTATGTGTCTTCTTCCTATTCCTCCTTCTTTTACTCCTTTTAGACTGTCGGTTACTAGTATCAGTACTTTCACCGCATGAGGTAGAAGGAGGAGGAGAATCAACTATAAATGAAGGGGAAGCAATGTTTTGATGCCTTTGATATAATGAGCTTAATTGATAAGCATTAGGAGCATTTAGGACAGTTGGAGTGGAAAATAATCACACCGGTAGACCTAGGGTGAATCCAGGCATATTCAAGGTGGCCATCAAAGGAACACCAACATTCCTTGTGAGAGGAATAGTACAAGGAGTTCCTAGCATGGGGATCTCTTGGTTGGTGTTCAAAGGGGTGTTAGCCATATTTTCAAACTAGGAGACAAAGTCTAAGGTTGATAGGAAACAAAAATTACAAAGCACACACCTAAAGGCACACTAAATATAAATAAACCACACAACACTCACCAAAAATTCCTAAAGCCAAACAGACAAACAGGTATAAGATACGCTTTCCAGAAGAAATCTGATAGACGGTTACTTGGCGTCCCTATAGATGTTCTTAGGCACAAGTGGAGGAATCACCCATCGCCCTCCCACACCTTCTACTGGGGTTACCTTCCAAGCCCATCCAAGGTCAACCAGAAATAGCCTTTCGGTGTACCTGTGTATGAACCCTAGATGTCAAAGAGACTAAAGGATACCTTAACTATATTGACAGTCTGGGGGGACAGTCGCAAGCCTGGTTCATACGCATGGGAAGGGTAGCAAAGCCTGAAACCCTATCTAAGACAGAATCCCCAGATGTGCAAAAACCTTGGTCTACGCTTTGACAAGGAATCGGAGGGTTATCTCCTCAGTCAAGTCTCCACGTGGCCTCATGCTTAACTCCCGTTTGAGAGGAGCTTCCCAGATACAATCAACATAGAAACGGGTTTACCTAGAGATTGGCCAACTACGTCTAAAATTTTATACTTGTGGAGAGTTTAAACTCCCTATCCCACAAGTCTAGCCTGAGCTAGTTGGTGTATGACCCTATAAAATAAAACTTACTAATAATTTTTAAACGGGTTTACCTAGAGATTGGCCAACTACGTCTGAAATTTTATACTTGTGGGGAGTTTAAACTCCCTATCCCACAAGTCTAGCCTGAGCTAGTTGGTGTATGACCCTATAAAATAAAACTTACTAATAATTTTTAAATTATATCGTTTATTTTAAGGGTTGTTTTTAATCAGAGGGTAAATGGTGTGAAAATTATGTGGTGTTTTAACTCAAAGTTGAAACAAAATGACTAAACAAAGAGAAATGAAATGCAAAAAGAAAAAACTATTCTCTTCTTCTTTTTCAAATAGAAACTTGAAAGCCACAAAGGAAAAAAAATATTTTTATGCTTTTCAAAAACAATGATATGCCATGCAATCTAGACTAAAAACCTGATTTGCATGCATATAAAGCAAACATGTGTTTTTTATTTTTCTTTTATAAATGCAAACGAAAAAACGGCCTATCAACTAATGCAAGCAAGCACTGTAAGCAAAGCAAATAGACAACTACTCTACACCCCACAAACAAACCCTAGGTTTCCCTAAAGTTGGATATCAACCTCTCTTGAAAGGAAGGCTCACAAAGGTAAACAAGCCAACAACTTTGGAATGAAGAGACTGAGCAATAAGACTGACATAAACAAAGGTCAATAAGTCCCAAGTATCAATCTAAACCTACAAACAGAGGTTGCTCAGTACCTTGTCCAACAAGGTCAAGCCAAAGAAAGAGGTGGGGAGGAAAGCAGCAAAAAACAAGTTCAAAGACTTGAAAGAGACTTACAAGATAGACAAAGAGCACCTAACAGAGATAAAACACCCTCTCAGGAGTCATGCACATGCAGAGGACCCTTGAATACCCTACAAACAGCCCTCAAATCACCCAAAAACCCTAAAAAATGATGAAAGAACACAAATTTAGGTGCATACGCAGGTTGCCTTAAGGTAGGTCGCATATGACACGCGGGTTGCAGGTAGTGCAAGTCAGGTATACAACACAGACACGTGACTGTTTATCTTGAAAGTCACGTATGGATGACAAAAGGCACATAAAGGATAAAAAACTGACCTAGGAAGGCAAGAAAGGTGTTCCAACAAACTCAAAAGGTGTTGTAAGAAAGACCTGAAACTTTACAAAAGGCTGAAAGAAAGACAAAGAAACCCCAAACAGACAAGGCTCTCCCCAGCGGAGTCGCCAGTTCTGTTGTTCAGGAATAAACACCCTTGTAACCTAGGGTCTGGGGTTACCAGCGTACTTCTATAACTTGCAGACAATCAGCTTTAAAGTACATAAAGGAAATGGGAATAGATGTTGGACTCACCCGATTACCGACGGTTGATCCAAGCTTTGTCTTCTCCCACTCTTCTTCTCTCCAAAGCTTTCAGTGATGCACCTCCTTCACCTGCAAAGAGCAAATTCTCCAAGTACAAACTTATACATGTATATATGACAAGTTAGATAAACAATATATAAAATGCTTAATCAAATATATTCATCAACCATGATACATGAAAGAGACTCAACACAAAGTTGGAAGAAGAATTCTCTTTATTAATAATCAGTGAATGAGATAAGTGTACAACCCAATGCCTGAAACAAGGACTCCTCTGCAACCAGAGGACTCTGAGTTCTGCTGCTCCAAAGACTTCTGAAGATATACCACCAGCATAACTTTGCTCTCCAAGATTCATTCCTCCTAATGCCCTCCCCAAGGCCTCTATTTATACTTTGGGAAATAGAGCAGTTTCGAAGGTTGAGGAGGTTGAAACAGTTGAGATGGTTAATGATTAAGGCTCAACTAATCTGCATTAGTCGTGTTTTATATTTTTTAATGTCGAATGGATGTGTACGCGACTATTGATATAGGCAACCCGCATATCACACGTGAGTTGCTTTAAGGGAAACCCGCGTACAAATCTGTACACGGGTTGCAATGATAATAGTCGCGTACAGTACGCGAGTTGTCAACATACATAGTCGCGTATGTACGCGAGTTTCAGTGGAGATAGTTGCGTACGGCAATCAACACATAGAAAATTAAAATGGCATTCTGGTCAAAGGGTAAATGCATCTCATGTCATGCCCATCTATAGTGTTTAGGCAAACTTCAATCCTATAGTGTCCTTTTGTGTACCAACATATGGAAAGTCAGCACTCGGACGGAGAAGTGCCATTTGGGTTGATAACAAGTCCTAACAAAATTGAACTAGTATATAAGATTGACTATTATTATGAAACAAAATCATAAAGTTCATACATTTAATTCAATACATACATTCATGGGAATCATGCAAAATTATGATAGGCATTTATCAAACAAGTATACTATTAATTAATCCAAAAAACAAATTATCCCAAACAACTACAATATGTAAGTTCAATACATATATATAATACAAAAATAAAGTTCTTCAATGTCCAATGTCTATGTCCATAAGAGGACCATTATACTCTGGTGTGGTATTCCCCTTGTCTCGATGATTCCCAGCCTGTAACATGTATAAAAGCAACTCTGAATCTCATATTATTAAAACAATTTTAAACTAAATTCAAAAACTTAAATAAACTTTTGAAAATAAAATTGAAAACGATAAAAATTTATAAGCAGAATTACCTCGCTACTAATGTCTGTGTCCATCATAGGACCAATGTCCTCTATTATGGTATTCCCCCCTTCTCAATGAGTCCCAATCTGTAACGTG
Source organism: Pseudotsuga menziesii (assembly GCA_001517045.1). Classification (NCBI taxonomy): domain Eukaryota; kingdom Viridiplantae; phylum Streptophyta; class Pinopsida; order Pinales; family Pinaceae; genus Pseudotsuga; species Pseudotsuga menziesii. Next base: position 195,218 of record LPNX010610101.1, read on the forward strand.
TATAAAAAAAACTATGAATCTCGTATTAATTAAAAAAATAAAATAAACTTATGGAAATAAAAAAAAAAATTATAAACAATTACCTTACCACCAATGTCCATACTACCCTATGTATCTTGAAATTTAAATTTTGTAATTAAATAAAACCTTGTGTGTAAAATAAACTAAAATTAAGTAACTCTTTATTTATTGAAACTAAAAAAATGATGTTTTTAAAGCATGGTTACACGAGACGAAATATCATCAAAAAAGTTGGAACCTAAAGAAACCTCTGGACAAAACCATTTTCAATTTCAAAATGTGTTTATGCATTAACAATAAGATGTACATAAATTACCTAAAATGAACTTCTAACAAATCATAAAATATAAATTTAAATCATAAATATAGATCTATTTAATAAATATACCTCTCTGATATGCTCTTCTACATTTTCACTAGTGTAGAATCTAAAATCATGTTCATTCAACAATCTAGTAAATTTTAATCAATAAACATTTAAACGTAACATTTAAATTACTATATAACAAGATATACAAAGCCATAGATATAACAACCAAAAGTTAAACTCAAAATGAATAAAACAAGTATAGATTGTATGTATATAAACAACGAACCTCTCCTCTACTTGTTGTGTCATGGGATAGGACATATGCAACTATATCTCCTCATGATGAGGTAGACTCAATGAGCATTGGATATATTAGGGCGTATGAAAAGGACTATTAAATTCAAAATGAATAAAACAAGTATAGATTGTATGTATATAAACAACGAACCTCTCCTCTACTTGTTGTGTCATGGGATAGGACATATGCAACTATATCTCGATAGTCCTTTGCATACGCCCTAATATATCCAATGCTCATTGAGTCTACCTCGTCATTGATTCAGTAAACAAACCTTTGACAAAAAGTGGTTCAGACCCTCTCTCAACCCAATCCCACATCAACTCCTATAAACTTCGACATTAAACCTTCATCCATAGAATCCATTGCAACTCTCCCAACTTGGGATGTGGGATCCTTCTCTGATCTTAAAGTCACAAGATTAGGTGGGAGAGATATCTAGGATGGAGGTCAAAGAGTCATGGGACCTTGAAGAGCACATTTTTATCATATATTTGTCCACTTCCAACTCCATAAAAGATATAATGAATATCAATATGGTCTGGCTTTGTATTTAAAAAAAAAACTTTGCATAAAAAATATGGAAAAATAATTAGGAACCTCACCATTCCATGGAATCCTACCATAGGATGAAAGGAACCAGTCATATAATAAATGTGAAAGTTCGAGGTGCTTGAAATATTACACTTTCAACATTTTTCCCTTTAGTCCTTGTTTGAAGTTAAACATTGAATTGGATTGTTCTTTTGTCACTCTCTCCTTCACAACATACCACTTGTTCGGACTCATCACTTCTTGTTCGGACTCATCACTTGTGCCCTTCTCCTCCACATCAAGTCAATAAAATCGTCTGTAGTTAGCCCAAGACCCTCATATACCTTAATGAATTTTTTCAATGACTACAAAGCAAACTCCATACTTTGTTTACTCTTTGGAGGGAGATCCAAACTAGAAAGATCATGTTGCAACTTGTTATAGTGATATCTACAACCTTCAAGGGTTATTTGTTGAACACCACTTATCTCATGGAATATCATCAAGTATATATGATGGATAAGTTGTTATGGGTGTACAACCTCAAACTCATTCAACATAAACACTTCTTGCTTGACCTTTATCCCTATGTGTAGAATTACAACCTTCTTCTAAACCTTTCTTTGCTTCAAAGACAAACACATAAATTTGTGTCTGAACATACAAACTTATTAAACACATGTACAAAATTACAATTGATATATATTAACATATAAATGTTCATACCAACAAAAGGTCGATAACCTTGGTCGATAACATTTCCACAGCGAACAAGCTCTCCCATGCATTTCGAGGTCGTCGTTAACTTGAATGACCAAACATCATATGTTATACGACCAAATAAGTGTTAATTTATTCAAACAAATAAATTACAGTATTCGGCCAAATAATGTTTGGCGCGCACCTCTGCCTTCAATTTCTCACAAAATAGACACCCAAGTTCATGGATCCACCCAACACTCCAAAATCTTAGGAGAGGATGTGTTTTATGAGTATAGGCACTTCCTCCCTAACAACCATTGTTTTTGTTTTTTTTTACGGAAATGGTTAAAATTTAATTAAAGACTGGAAAATGGGCTGCCAGGGCCTTTACATAGCATATTCGGACACACTATACTGATCTTCCTTTCCAGCTTAGTACCATTACAGCTTCTGTGTTTGGTGATCTTCCTTTCCTTAACTTTAAGGGATCGCGTAATTTAAGCTTCCTCCATTGACAATTAGATGGATTTTGTTCAGAAGAGCACCATGGTTGGCTTCAGCATCCGCAAGGCTATTTAGATTCCTTAGCACATGATGAGCCTTATAAATTCTGAAGTTGGAGAGGAGGAGACGGACTTTCCTGTAAATTTTGGCAAGATAAATGTCCGTAGGCACCTTCTTGGTATGAACCGTTTTGATAATCAGCCTGGAGTCACCGAAGATATTAAGATTTTGGATGTTCAACTTCCTTGCTTGAATTAGCCCCTACCACAGTGCCAGAGACTCAGCTTGGTTGTTTGAAGCTTGTCCTAGGCCCCATGCATAGGAAAAATGGAGATTGCCAGATGGGTCATAGATAATGCCTCCTCCACCAGCTTGGCCGGGATTCCCTTTCGAGGCTCCGTCAAAGAAAAGGCACCATTCGTTCAACACTGATCTCCACTTGATGAAATCCATTTCAGCCATCCTGATTTCCCAATTTTTGTGGGGCGAATTTATGGCTTCAATGCTGTGATGAGTTGGCTGGAACTCCTTAAACCATCGTTCTTCTTCAGCAAAGAGAGGGGTCGTGTTGTTCTTGAGAGCCTTTGTGTTTAACGCTTTAGTCAGCATGACTCGGGCTTTGACAGCTATTTGAGCAGGGACCCGGCTTTCTTCCTTGAATATTCTATTATTTCTCTCCAACCAGATTTTCCAAGACAGAAACTTGGGGATCCACATCCACGTGGTTTTGAGAAGATTATTTTTGCTCAGGTCATAGGGATAAAGGAGGGGCCAGCGACTTATCATTTCCACGACTGAGTTGGGTAAACTGATAGCGATATGACCTAGCAATAGTCTCCAGGATTCTTGAGTAAAATCGTAGGTTATGAACAGGTGATCTGCATTTTCTTCAGCGCATTTGCACAATGGGTAGCGAGAAGGCCCAATCCAGCCTTTCCTCTTGATATTATCAGTAGTGAGAATGCTATTGTGAAGCAAGGTCCAGATGAAGATATCAATTTTTGGAATGGATGGGAAATTCCAAAGAGCTTTCCACGGGGCAGGATTGGGAGGAACCCAAGGCCGCTCCAGAATAGCAACATAGTCGGCAGAAGCTGAGTATTTACCTGAACCGGAGCCCCAGCCCTGTTTATCTTTGGATCTGGCACTGATAGGCATTTTCCCTTGAAGGATATCCAACAGGTTCAGCGCTTCCTCCTTGAGCTCGTCCGGGCAATCTCCAAGATTCCAGCTTACCCAGGATTCTTTTTCATCGTTTCCCCAAGTGGAAATATCCCACAGCGTGTTGTAATTGTTGGCAAGAAGCCAGGATTTGATGTTCCCTAGCTCATTCAGGCTATTAAAAGGCTGATCTCCAAGTATAGAGTCTTCCCAGAGTTTTATTTTTTCTCCATTTCCAGGTATCCACATGAGCTTAGCTGTGAAATAAGGAAGGGCTCTTTTACAAAGCAAGAAGATCGGAGAACCTGTCTGCGTTTTTGTGGGATTTTCAAGGCACCTTTCTTTGTTTCCTGTGAAGTCTTTTTTCCAGAGGATCTGCTTGCTCCAGGTATTCTTGCCAAAAATCATGTTCCAAAGGATTTTGCCACCCATAGCTAGATTTTGGGTGGCCACATCTCTAATTTGAAGGCCCCCCTCCAGCTTTGGCTTTGTGATCTTGTCCCAGCTAACAAGGTGCAGCTTCTTTTCATTATTTCGACCACCCTCCCAGAGGAAGCGCCGGATCAGCTCTTCAATCTTGTTCGTTATGGTTTTGGGTGCTAACAGAACCGAACACTGATAAATAGGAAGACTGGTGAGGACAGAATTTATCAATATAATTTTACCTGCCTTGTTAAGCTAGTTTTCTCTCCATGCTTGAATTTTATTTTTGAGCTTGTCCAGAAGGGGCAGCCAATGGACAACTTTATGAGAACCTTTAAAAATAGGGATGCCCAGGTAGATAAAGGTATCCCAGGTTGAGATGCCTTCCATATCAAGGATTCGAGATATGTTCAGCATTTCGAGAGGGGAGCAATTCCAGCCATATATCTTGCTTTTGTGGAGGTTTATTTCACTTCCAGAGCTGTTCATGTAGTAGTCAAGTTCTAATTTGAAATTCCTGGTTGTATTGAGGTTGGCCGCTCCTAATAACAGAGTGTCATCAGCGAACTGGGCGTGGTTTACATCCTTGACCTTGGGAACTATTCTTATGCCTGAGAGAGCTTTGTTTTGGAGACTTCTATTCAGCTGGAAACTTAGAACGGAAGCTTGGATGACAAAGAGCACAGGGGAGAGAGGGCAGCCTTTCCTTAATCCTCTTGAGGCCTGGAAGAAGTTGGTAGTTCGGCCATTAATCAACGGAGCTATCTAGGGAGCTGATATGCAGGCTTTAACCCACTAAATAAATTTCTGATTGAACCCAAAGTTTCTCATGGCAGCAAAGAGGAAGTCATGCTTGACTCTGTCGAAAGCATTGGCCAAGTCCAACTTAACTACCATTCCTTTCTCTTTTTTCCTGTAGCTGGTATGAATGGCTTCTTGGACTAGTATTATATTGTCCAGAATCTGTCTACCTCTTACAAACCCACCTTGATTTTCCGGGATCAATTTTGGCAGAATTTTTTTGAGTCTGTTGGCCATTATTTTGGTTGTGATTTTGTATCACGTGTTGCAGAGGGATATTGACCTAAATCTATTGAAGTTCTTAGCTCCTTTTTCTTTTGGGATGAGAGCCAGGAAAGAGGAGTTGGTGCTGCCTCCCAACTTGGTGCAGTTTTGAGCCTTCTTGATCATTCTGTACAAGTCCCTTTTAATAATGTCCCAGCAAGAGAAATAGAACCGGGCTGTAAATCCATCCGGCCCGGGAGCTTTGTCCGGGTCCATATTGAAGAGGGATTTTTTAATTTCACAAATGCTCACAAGATTGTTCAGCAGCTGATTGTCCTCTTCATTGATCAGCTTTGGAATCTTTGAGAGAGGATAGGAGTTCGGATCCACAGGTTCCAGGTCCGGGGCAGAATAAAGCTTTTTGAAATAGGAGTGGGCAGCCTCCTTAATGCCGCTGAAGTCCTTTATAATTTGGTCCTGCATTTGAATTTCATTGATGGAATTGTAGATTTTCCTAGCTTGGGCTTGCTTGTGAAAGAAAGTGGTGTTTTTGTCTCCAGCTTGAAGCCAGAGCGTTCTTGATTTGACTCTCCAGTAGATTTCCTCCTCTCTACAAGCTTTGTGGTACTTCCTTTGGAGATCAGCTTCCCGATTGAGCAAGACAAAGGTGATAGAGGACTCTTCCATTGCCAGTTGGTGCCTTTCCAAAGCCTTCTGGGTTCTTTTCCTTTCATCTGTAGGGGAACTTAGACCTTTGGCCCAAGTTTTCAAATCATCTTTGAGCCTTCTGAGTTTTCCTTCCCAGACAAAGAAGGGAGACCCATAAATCGGTTCATTCCACGATTTATTCACAATGTCAAGGAAGCCATCCTGAGTTACCCATAATGGGCTGAAGCGGAAGGGGATGGGACCTAACTGTTCTTCAGGGGAAAGGGTGAGCGAGATTGGTTTATGATCGGAGGTGTAATGCGGGTGGATCTTAGAGGTTGCCATCAGGCCAAGGGTAAGGAAGGAGGAATGGATAAGGAACCAGTCTAGGCGGGCAGCAATGTGGCCAGGTCCTAATATTTTATTGGACCAAGTGTACTTTCCTCTGTCAGGGGGGATATCTTCAAGGTCCCAATACAGCATCAAGTATTCCACCCATTCTCTGGTAGGATCCCGGACTATTGATCCCCCTTTTTTTTCCGCCAAAGCAAGGGTTACATTTAAGTCTCCAGCCATAACTAAATTCTCAGGGTTATGCTGGTTAAGAAATTTTTTTAAAGAATCCCAGTACTCTTTTTTCTCCACAAATAAGACAGGAACATACATATTAAAGATACTTACAAAGTGACCGGAATCTTTATGGTACAGCTTGGTGAATAGCCAGTGCGTGGTACCTTCTTCTTCTACAAGATTGAGCTTTGCAGAGTCCCAGAAAGTTTCCAAGCCTCCTGAGGCTCCTCTAGCACTCACAGCCCTACCAGGGCCTTTCTTCCAAAACGAGTTCTTTGCACAGAGGATAGCTTCCTCCTCCATTTTCGTCTCCTGGATTAGGAGGACTTCCGGCCTCAATACTCTTACTAAATCCCTCATAGCTTCTTCTTTTAGAGAGCTGCCTAGTCCTCTGCAGTTCCAGGAGACGTATTGCATTATTTACCTAGTTGAGGGGGATGGCCCCCTTTCGGGGTTTTCCCTAGCTTCATCCCCGATCTAGTGTTCATAATTTCTGGAATGGTGTGCTGTGAGCCTTGAACTACATCCTTGTAGGACTGCTCTTCCCTTCTTTTCTTCTCAGGCTTCCGTCCACGTTTTGGTTGGTTTGGAGAGACTGACGGACTACTTGCTTCAGTATCCCCTTCCTCAGAGGAATCAACTCCTGTTTCCGAACTCATACTAGTATGTTCCTTTGACAGACTGGAGGCAGCAGGTTGAGGGACCGGGTCGATTGGCCTTTGTGGCACCCGAACTTCACCAACTTCTGAATCAAATATGGGGTTTTGGGCATCATTAGAAGTTTCCTGAAGGTTGGGCGAAGAGTTGCCTTCCTTTGGGGGTTCTTGGATCATTTTCTCCTTGTTTTTGGTGTTGCTGGAGGTTTTCCCTTTCTTGACTTTTTGCCACCCTTCTGCATCTTCTTTTTCAGCAACCAGTTTGGGACAGTATCTTTGGAAGTGACCATGTTCTTGACAGTTCCTGCATTTGAAGGGCAAGTGCTCGTAGTCCAATTTCTGGTAATGGGTCCAGGATCCAACTGTTAGTTTTACTGCCTCAGGTAAGCCGGCCTCAAGGTCCACTTCAACATAGATTCTGGCGCATGAGTATTGTCCTTTATTATCGGCTTTGTCAATGAAATGGCCGATTCCGTTCCCTATTCTCTTCAGAGAGTCATAGTCCCAGCAATGCACTGGGAGGTTGGGGAGCCTGACCCATACTGGCACCTCTTTGGGGAGGTCGATTGTGGGGTCAAAGTCTGGTGTCCATTTGTTCAAATATAGGCCCTGCGTTCCCATGAAGTAGGGGCCATTCCTGAAGATTAAATCACGGTCTTCTTTTGAGATGAATTCGAAAACAAAAAACCCTCTCCCGATCGGGTAACAGGTTACACCATGATTAAGGTGGGGCTTCCAGTTCCTCTGAATCCAATCGTCTGTGGACTTGGCAGAGGGCCACAATCCCATGAACTGACCCACTAGGCCTCTCTTAGCCAGAGCTAGAGCTATTTTCATTGGTTTTTCTTCAGGAAGGGTGATTTCAGGGATTTCCTCCAGCTTCTTGATGAATTTTGGAATGACCAGGGGGGAGATATTTTTGCCTCTGCTATGGAGGAGCCTTATAAAGGCATCCTCATCCGAAATCAAAGGGGGGGGGGGGGGGGGCGTCCTCCCCTCCCCCAGGCGCCGCCATTCCTCTCTCAGAGAACCGCTGCTCGTGCCCTAGCGCACTGCCTCCCAGCGCAGCTCGTTTTTTTAAAGGATTCCTCCCTAACAACCATTGTTATCAAACTACTAAGAAATATAATTTTAAAGGTAAGGAATAGATTAAGAAAAAACCTCAAAGAATGGCACCTCAAATTTGGAAATTAGAGTATAATAGGAATCATCGTCGACGTAATCAATTTGATTCTAAATCACATGTAATAACAATATACATCTTGTAATATTTATAATATTCAATTGTTTCATAGGTATATAACATTTATTTTGTTTATTTATGTTTTGTAAAGGTCATTGACGCATTAACAAGCCTCCTACACGAGGAATGAAATGATACTCCATTCAATTCAATAGGTTTCCCTACTATGAGCACCTATAAGTTGCCCATTTGTTTGACGCAATGCTTATTGGAAGAACGTTATAGAAACATTATGGAGAATCTTAGATGGAAGGAGCAACAAAGATAAAAATCAACAAAGTTTGTAGCAACATTGAGCAATCCAATCATGTAATGGGAAATTTGACTCATTATTCCAATAATGGAAAATTAGACAATATTCCATGGTTATTTACATGGAAAGAAAGCAATGTTATAAAAGATGTCATAAAAAAAATCCCACTAGTCTTTCTTCAAACATATATAATATCTTAATGAAGAAAGGATAATTTGGTGGGGTAAAAACTCGCGATTGACATGCATTTATTAATGTAAACTAGTGTAATGATCTTCCAGGTTTTTCTGGACTTTGATTGTTGTATTTAATTTATAAATAAAATAATGATTATGTGTCCTCATATGTTTCAGTTTGTTCTACCTCTTGCTCTCCTAGATAGTTTTGACAAGAATATAAAACAAGTTATATATGATATCAGCAAGTTCATGGAGTAATCTCTCACAATTTATAATAGAAGTTAAAGGTTAACTACATGACAATTGTCCATACTCTGATATATATGCCCGGTATGCATACGTATTATTGTATTCAATATTCCTAGATATTGAAGTTGTGTCAACTTGTTTATATGGTTGTCATCCAAATAAATCCATAAATAAGATATAAGGTATTGGAAAAGAGAAATTCCTAGGCTGACATGTGAATTGCAAAAGTATATTCCTCCTGTCATTTTCAATGCACAAGAACACTACCTCATACACCTAGCTGAGGAGAATGAAATATGTGGACATGTACACACAAGGTCAATGTGGATGGTGGAGAAGCACTTTTAGACATTGAAATATTTTGTTAAGACAAAGATCACGTTCTGATGGTTATATGGTTCAGTAGTAGAATTCGGGAAAATAAATTACTAGGTGACTAAAACGTTAGTCACAACAATTTTTTTAAACTAAATACTACTAAATTTGAGTAAATAACTAAATAGTACTAAATTAAATGACTAAGTAGTCATGGGATAAAAAAAACCACTTGATAATAAGTGACAGCTAAAATTCACTAAAAAATGACTAAATGACTAATTGGGGGGTCTCTAAATCCATTTGCAGCATTAAAATTTATGAAATTGCAAGGGGGTCTCTAAATCCATATAACATATATAAATTGAAATTGTTAGTTTTAATAATTGAAATTGCATCAAAGAGGTGATCCAGTGAAAAAGGAAAATTACAATTTACAAGGAATCTTTGAATACATATAATATATGCATAATTAATATATATAAAATTAGGCCACATGACTTATGTGATGGATTAAAATTTCTTAATTATGACAATTAAATTATAATATACTCTGCATGCTAATTAAATATATCCACGGCCTATAAAAAAATGGGATGCAAATTTCCATGAATCTCCACTAAAACCATAAACAAGCATCTTGATTGGAACATCTCCCTCCTCCTCATTCACATGACCATGGTAGACTACGAAGGCACAACCCCCCATAGTCCTACACACCTAACAATTAACAAACATTATATTATACCCCAACCCTCACCCTCACCTCTCCTGCTACACCTCCACTCCCACCCTAAATGAACTAGATATAATATATATAGAGTTTAGTATTATATAGTATCATATATATTATGTTAATATATACTATTATGCATTTAATATATATTATGTTAATATATAGATATTACACATTTAATATATAGTATGTTAATATATAGGTATTATGTTAGGCTTATATATAATATATAGTATTAATATGATATGGTTTTAATATATAAGTATATTATATTAGTATATAATATTAACAAATTTTAAAAGGAAGAAAGACAAATTGGGGGGAAAATGGGGGAAAAAGAAATTGGAGGAATTTTGTGTACATGCCAAGCAACAAACTGAGAAATCGTGTGTGGATCACTTGATGGCCAATTGATTGGAATGAAATATGGTGTGGATCGCTTGGAAATTTCAAATTGTTCAAGTTCAACACGTAACATTCATACCTTCTTTCCAAATTTCCTTTCCTCTTTCTATTATCAAATTGGTATTTCTGCAAATGTGTACTATTGCATTTCTAGAATTTGAAATCAATTCATGTCAAATGAGTGTGCTCAGAGCATGAATGAGTTCATTTGTTGTGTGGTTTTAATGAATTAGCATAGCAAGGTCGAAGACCAGAATATTAATTGATTTCTTCAATATTGAAATGAGTTCGCTATTCTTTGGTGGTGAAATCATTGTTTTTTCTATATTGTTGGTCATTATTCTTCCTTTGTAAATCGATATGATATATCTTTTATCAACAACATTTGAGAACAGATTGTTGTGGACTGGTCAAATTTATGGATACGGTTTTGGGGAAGGATATGAGAGACGTTTGTGTTTCTCAAATTAGCACTAGGTTTCACATCAAAATCCTTCGAATGATCATGTACATGAAGGTTTGAGATCGAAGTTCCAATTTCAATATTGGGCGTGCGGTTGGTAATTAAAAAAGAGTCAGAGGAACTAGGGTGAAATTTCTCATCTCCTTGCAATGTATAAGTTTGTACTCTCTTCTTGGATACTCATTTTAGATTGGTCTTAAAACCTCCTTACTGACCTTGGAATCAAGCTTGTCTCTTTCAAGTTCATTCATATCCGCCTCACATCACTCATGGAAGCAACTATCGTTAAGGTTACACCAAATCCTAATATGTTTTATTTGTATTCACTTTATGCACATGGGATCCTTCTTCCAAACCAAATCAGTAGTTCACACTTTAGTGCTATTCTTTAGGGCGTCTTCCCATGCTTACACGGAACCAAGATATGAGCGACAATTGTTAGGGCATGTTTGCTTCAGCCATGTATACCTAAATATTTTAGGAGTGACAATTATTTATTCATCCTCCCAGAGTCCACAAGAGATGGCCATAATGCATAATCGATTATTATGTGGAAACTTATAATTCACATCCCTATGTCCCTTCTATACAGTAATAGAATTTGGCAAATAAATGGTTGTGTGACTAAAAAAGTTAGTCACGAGATTGTTTTTAAGCTAAAAATCACTAAATTGGAGCAACACAACTAAAAATGACTAAATTAAATGACTAATTTAGTCGTCGAATAAAAAATACAACTAAATAGTTAGTCACACAATTACAAATGACTAAAAAATGACTAATTTAATTTTTAAATTTGAAATTTTATCATGTTATTTTCAAAAGTTTATTATTATCTACTACTTTTAAACTCAAATGTCTTACCATCAAATTTTTTTATTCTCAAAATTTTAATTTTATACATTCATATTAATGTAAAGTTGTCGTTCTTCGGCTATTGCATTGTAATGCCAAGGAGTGAGTATCACGTCATTCAGTTCGTCGCACTCATTGCGTCCTATCTTGTTCAGTCAAATTCGTCTTTGTTTGACCATTTCGACACCTATTGGAAGCTTTTTTCAAATAAAGACATATTGCGTCATGTCAATTTAAATTTGTCAATTTTACATCCATTGATAAAATTGTCGATCATGCCCATTGTCAGTTTTCTTGTTATGACTGTGTTCAAAAAATTAAAAATATCACCTTAGACACCTCCTTTTAAAAATCACTCTTAGACCTCATTTTTCCAAATAGAAAAAAAAACTTCCACATTTAAGCATTCTAGTTCAGTTTTTTTAAGAATCCTTTATCCTAAAGCTTATCCTTGTTAATTTATTAATACTAAAAAATGGGACTATAGCATTTATTTACTTTTCCTCCATATAAAAATAAATAAATAAAAATAAATATATTTTTAACCAAAAGAAGTTTCATTTTAAATCCCCCATGTGCCCCTTCAAAAACAGTTTCCCATCCTTCCCATATAACACAAAAAGAGATATCTATTCCTTTTTTCTAAGTCTAAGCTCCCTTTAAATCTCTAAGTGAAAAAATCTAATAGAAGAAAATATTTTAAATGTATTTTTAATGTTAATACACACGCTCCTAGTTTGGCAAAAGGAAAATGGGAAAAAGAAATTAGGGGAGTTTTGTGTAATGTTACTCCAATTTACTGTGAAGCCTAGGGTTTTTCATTTCCAAAGTCCACCTCAAGCATAGACTGAAATTACTCTTAGACAACCTTCATTGTCATCCGATTGAGCTCGTATACCTTCAATATTTGGATACAGAGTTGTTAAAGAAGAAATGGTTTAATTTGTTAAAGAATAAATGGTTTATTCCTTTAGGATGTTGTAATGTATCTGGGGTTTGATGTGTTTGTGGCTGTCAACAAAGATGGAAAATAGTGTGTTCCTTTTAGTCTATAAACACCAAAAAAATACTCTACAATTATTTCATTTGTACTTTTCATACTAACTGGCAACAATCCCATTCATTTAATATAAATCCCTACTATTATTATGTAAAGACCTATTATTATTTAAAGAGCGATTATGGAAAAATAATGTTCCATGTATATCCATCGGAGATTCGGGATCGATTGGTTCAGGCCAAAAAATTCCCATCATCCACTACAACTATGGATTTCAATCAAATGCCTCTATTCCCCTATTATTACTTAATCGTGTTTAAAAAATGGTTAGGGTTTGTTGTTGGGTGTGATTCCTTATTATATAGAAAGAGAATTGCAATAGAACATCCCAATTTGTAGACATTGCAGGAGCTCACTGCACCCCACATCAATTCCTTCAACTACTTTTCAGCGAGGGGTTTGGACTTGGCTATTATGAACGATGACTTGTGTGGAGATTGCAGAAGCCAAACTGAGAAATGTCCTTTGATATAACAATAAACATACAAGCAGTGTTTTTATATGTTATTTTGCCATTGTTTCTTAGCACGTTGTTATCTTGACTCCAAGGTTTACTATGGCTAGAGCAGCCAAGTTTATTTCCGCTAGACAAGGAAACAATAGAGAACATTCGCAATCAACGTCTGCTTCCAAGTAATTTTTGAAGAAATTTTGTTTATATTTAGCAGAGTTTTTGGGTGCTCTGAAAATTGGTGGTTAAGTATGTTGTGGGGGGAATTTATAAGCAATTTCTCGCTATCTCGGCGTACCGTTCGTTCAGTTTGTGTTATATTTAGGGGATGAAGGATATGAATCCAACTCGTGTTTATGCATTCATGGTTTTTTATTATTTTAGAGGCAAATCAATATTTAATTGTTGGACCACTTCATACAATAGTCAAAGAGATGGTTGGTCCTGGTAGCAAATAATTTCTCACAACCACATTTTGATTATAAGTTTTAGATTTTTTTTTCAAGAAGAAAAAGTGTAGTTCTTGATATTCCAGAGAATCAAAGGTAATAATTACATATTCATGATACACGCTTATCGTTGTTTGCCAAAATACTACAAAAAGAGCTCCTCAAAAGTGCATAAAGCACAGTCTCTCGGCCAAATAAAAAAGATATTCCTGCAGCCAAAGCACAAAGAAGAATACTGATACCCAAAAAGCCCAAAAGTGCCAGTAATGTCACCAGAATCCATTCAGTACAGTCCCACAGGGACCATACAATGAGGGCTGATGATATATGCAAGGAAGCACTAGGGGAAGATGAAAAAACACTTCCCCCCAAAGGAGTCTCAAGTAATCAAAATGCCAAGTAACTGCTCAACAAGGGAGCCAAGAAAGAAATACCAAAGACATAACCAAAACTCAAATCTTTTCCAAGGAAGATGAGTATGCCACTCAAAGACTGCGAGGTGCTCTTAGAGCTCTTCAGAGGTGCCACCCCCAATAGCCTCTCCTTCCAAAAATTCAGTGAAGGAGAGAAGACCCATCCAGTGCTATCAGTTCGGCTCTTGTATCACAGCCCATTTTAACATGAAAGAAATGTGTATGACTGATATAGAGAGTAAAACCTGCACCCCCATTACTAGATGCCGTAGCACCATCGAAGAACCCAGTTGGATAAGTGACCGAAGGAGCTAGTCCTATAGTTCGATGAATCATTTTTGTGCAAGCCGCAGGGTAGGATTTTACGAGATCAAGTATCCTGAAGCAAACAGGTTCTATATCAGGTTCACGGTCTTCAAAGTTTTAGAGTGCTTGAAACACAATTTGCAGAAAGTGCAAGTTCTGGCATTTTCCCCTACTTCAAACAAATGGAACCATTTGCTGGGCAACTTCCTAATGTCACCTTTTTTGAGCTGCTGTAAATAAATTCAAGAAATGTTTCTTGGGTAAATGTCCTAAGGTGTGTTGTACTATTTAATGAAATTAGGGCCCTGCAAAGAATATGATCGGTTTCTTTTCCAATTTTCATGGATATTTTCTTAAAATAGTTTTTGGGTGAGATAAAGGGGTTTCAGACTTTAATTCAGTCTATAGAACTCACTAAACCACATACATGGTTTCTGTTTAAACAAGCAAAGAAAAGGATTATTATCTAGCATTGTGGGCCAACTAATAGGTGTTCTACATTATCTTCCTTCGCATTTACTGAACTTGTTACAATTTTTTTTTTAAATGTGATGTTAAGGTCAATGAAAGACTTTCTTTCCTACAGCAAGTGAGATTTTTCCTTTTCATTTTCATGCATGTGCCTGAGAGACAGAGAAGGACATTTTTATATATTATATTATTTTACAGCATGATCAGCTTGTTTCATCCCAATAGACTGGGGTACAAGAATACATAAAAATATGACTGTCACATGACAGGAATTCTTAAGATTTCACATCTTTTCGTTTTGTTAACTATTTTTTCATGTCAGGATTTTACAAGTATATGTTCATTGACCATTTAAAATATCGACGATTTTAGATATTTTAGTATAGCTTGAAAATATTGCTGTGAATTTTGATTGTTTCATGTTTGGTTCTATCTCTCTTTGTGCACTTTTCAAACTGTAGGTATGTTTGGACCTAAGTCACATGGTTCGAATTCGAATTCGAGTACGATGACCATTTGATTCGATTCGAATTTGAATCTCTATGAGGTTCGTTTGAGATTCGTCTTTAGATTCGAATATATATATTATATATATATTAACTGAAATATAGTACAAACTAATAAAAATTTATATCAACAATTTATTCGTGGAACTGGAAATGCACAACTCATGGTTTGTTTAAACTTTCAGCTCAATTGTTGAGATAAATTTAATCTCAATTGCGATTAACTTCACTCTTCAATGGTGGCACAATAGAATCACGGGTCTGTGACTGCAATTGCACTTGTAGATTCTAGTCTGTAACTCAAACAATGGGCTGATGATTGAGCAGTAGAAGTGATTCATGAACATTGAGATGGAAACTCATGGAGTCGTGAGCTCTAATACCTAGCATGAGGGTTTCTTTGCTAAGCAACAACAAGCAGAGAGGAAAAACTTTGCACACAGGTTGGGATTCGCGACTAGGGTAAGTAGACCGTAGCGTGTTAGGACTAAGGTTTAGGTGAAAAAACCAACCCCAATTTTTTTTAATTTTTTGATTAAATTCGCCTTCAGATTCGAACCAAATTCGAACCAGCTTGAGATTCGGCAAAATTCGAGCCTGAAGGTTCAAATTCGCCGAATCTTGTGACTTAGGTTTGGGCTGTAGAAGGCACATAATGGATGCCAACGTTCATGATTGTCAAACTCGATCATGCAACTACTTGTGTTAAATGGAGTCCAAGATGTAATTTCCATGCATATTACCATTTGGAATCCATGTAAAATTTGACAAGGTGGATGGTATTGTATGGAACTGCATCCTGACAGGTAACTTTAACATATATTTTTCTCTTCGTAATTATATCCCAGTGCAATTTTGCCTACTCCATTGAGGACATACTGTAATAATCATTCACATGATATTTTGAGTTCCTTTTCTCCATGCTCGTTCCATGTTGATTTTGGCTTTGTATCTTGTATTTTTTTTTAAGCAATAAAACATTTTTTTGCATTTGCAAAATTTGTGCTATTAAAAACTACTTTGCACTAGCTGAAAATTATAAGCAAAATTAAGGTGTGCATTATAACGAAATATGATGATAAATATATTGATGAAAGTTAATTGATTTTATTATGAGCAATTAGATGTATGTTATGAACAGGTAGATGTCTTTGTCGAGATCATTAAGCTTGCATTTCACTCAAATATATTTAATATATCCTATCCTATTATAGTCTTTGATTGCACATTAGCACAGTTTATAATATACTTGGCAACAACCCCGGAGATTTTATAGGCTAGTTGTGCTGAGAAGAACGGAAGAGACGTAAAATAGGAACACATATTTACATGCACATATATGGATACAGTAAACATGAAGAAAAATATGAGTAGACATGAAAATAACATGCACATGGATAAACACAATAATCATGACTTGTGTTTATTTCCTCCCTTAAGCTTGATTATCCAATTCAAGCAATCAAGGAACTACAAATAAAGCCGATTGTACAGGGTCTGAAGGAAATGCTCTTATTGGATTGATCCCCTGTATCCCTAAAGAAGATGTTATAACCATAGCTTCACCATTGGACTAGTTAATATATAGGAACTATCATAGTATGGTCCCTTGGAGGAAAAAAAATGAAATATACTTGTCAGTGAAGATGTCCCCATTCTTAATGATGCTACATGCACACTCGGGGATTGAAACTGAAATATAGAAGCAAAATCTAGGAACCTAGTGGCTGAAAGGCCTTATACAAGGTCACAAATCATTATAATTTTATATTTTCAAGCAAAATACAATGCACATATTTTATTATAACTTCAAATTTAATCCAAAAATAAGAAACCCTATCAGAAGTAAACAAGAGTCTGTTTAGAAAGACTGGAAGTGGGCTTCATGAATATAATTGCAATAAATTTATGCATAGGAATTCACCCCTTGTTTCCATTGTCAAAGAGGGATGTACTTTAGATACAAAATTTTGATGGATCACTAGGCTGGTAAAATTCTAGTCTTATAGGATTTATTAAAAACTCAGAGTGTTGACATGGCTAGTTATTTATTAGGGGTTGCCCAACTTGCAAAGAATGGCCTAACAAAAGATAAATGTCTTTATCGCCCCAAATTCAAATCACTCAAACGCATACTATGGGAGTTGCAATTTGCTCGTCGGTTTTGGAAACAAGTTCAACAAACTTCTCATACAATTTTTTTAGGGGTTCCATTCAGGGTAGGGTTGCTCTTCTCAAAAATTTAAATTTGCTCATCCTATTGCATTATGATGGCTAGTGGCATTGCATTTGAGTTGCTACTATGTTCTCTCTTTAAACAACAGCATGGTAAGTTTGTATTCAAGACTTTTAGTATATTGTGTCGACATTTCAAAGGCTGTGGATAGATGTGGTATGTTCCCAAGTTAAAGACAAGGCTTTTGCTTATTAGAGATGTCAAAAATTCTTTGATTTTTGCATAGTCGAGCTTATCACACATTAGCTCCACTAAGTTAGATGTCACCTATACACTTGTACAAATCCAATAAGTTAGATGTAACCTATATGCTTGTACACATCCAATAAGTTAGATGTCTCTATCATTGTGATCTAGGAAGCGTCCCAAAGATCTAGTGACTAAAATACATTTCAATGTAAGTGTGAAGATTATGTCGTCATGCTCATAAATATTACATAATAACGTTGCATATACATAACATAATGCTTCATTGATCATTTAAAAGCACAAACAAGTTAATTCAACAATTATGACAATATAGAAATTGAAAGCATGAAGAATACGACAAACTGAATTGTTAATAGAGTCCGTCCATGAAAAGGACTACGTCTCTGGTTCCGCTTCACCGGTGAAGGACTGATCTCATTAAGTGGTCAAATAGCTGCAAGCACCATAATGCAATCTCCAACAAGTACATCAAAGGATGTAATATCCCGGATCCGGGGTGGTCACAAAATATATGAAATTATCAACATTAATCAATTTTACATTGATTTATAACTTTCACCAGCAGTATGTATTCTCATAGACATTTCGTCAAACACTTTAGAGACATTCTATAACACATCACAATTGTGAGATAATATTGGCACCTTTATTATGACTAACAAAGAGTAAATAGTACAATAACTATGGTTGTGATAGCAGCTACCAAGATACATTCAACAAGAACCTGGAAGTGATGCCAACTCGAATTATGAAGCTCCGATGAAGACCTTGAATGGATCCTCCCCCTTTGTCCAGCTAGGGTGGATCCGTCGCACCACCGAAACTAGACCAGAATGGATAGATGGGGTTTGCCAACCCCAAACAAAAACTCTAGGCTAACCCCTAAACGGTCTCAATAACAAATCTCCAAATATTCAAGCATGCCTTTTCCATTTGCCTCTGCCTCCTTTTATCCTTGAAAAGTCTCCAATACCATGGATAAATACCATGGGCCAATGAAAACCATGTTCTATTATCTACTTTTTGCCCATACCATAGAAAAAAAACTATAGAACAGCAGAAACCATGCACTGGGTAATTATTACTTCCCCTTAGCCAATAATTATGATTTTTTAAGTTTTAATAATATTACTAGCTAATTTCCCCAATTAAATTATTTTCTCCTTATTTGTCACCATTAATAATTTTCTAAATTCTTCTTAGGTGACCTTGGTCTATTTTCCTTAGGCCAAAATTGGGGACATGACAATCCTCCCTTCCCAAATATGCTTGTCCTCAAGCAATGAAGAAACCATAGAGAAATACCATCACATCATCAATCTTTTACCATCAACCATGCACTTAATGTGAAGACTAAATACAAATGATACCAGGATCCCAAATGATCCTCAGAAATACAAGGTGCAATATATATTCTCCTATGCAATACATTAAAGTCACATGGAAGTCATCATGACACCCTATAAGAAAAACATAAGTCCATCCAAAAGCAAGTAGGAAACCATAACGAACTGCTGCAAAGATGAACCCATGGAGAAGAGAAGAGGTGTGCTTCCTCAAGCCAACCAACCAAAATGTGTTCCCAATGAGCTTCCCATAATCAACAATGCTTGGGTTCTACTACTTGCTCACTCTCCTAGTGTGAAATGTCATCAAGAATAAGTCCCGCAAGTATGGGATGCCAGGGTCCCAACACTTGCGAACCCCATCAATACATAGTGTGAATACATACAAATTAGAATGTGGGATGCCCAAGTCCAAATGCTTGCGCATCTCTACCATGCACAAGGTCTCCCAAAACAGTACATCAAAGTAGGAGGGGTACAATATCCTCCCAATTATTTCAACCAAGTGTGGAATGCCAGGATCCCATAACTGGCGCATTCCATCAATACATAGAATGGTACAAAATAATACATCATGGGGAGGGGTGCCAGGATCCCAAGTTCTACTATGCATTCTCCCATACATCATAATCACTAATATAGATACATCATAATGAAACATAGTGAAATGATACAAAGATATGCCACTCCCAATGTGGCTGAAGTGATCATCCATCAAAGAGCACTCAAGAAGCTTGCACCTCCAAGCAAGAAAATCATCATGTGTCAAAAGCACACAATCATGAAGATACCAATCAAATCTAATCCAATAACATAGGTGAGGATCCCATGTCTCATAATGCTGCAAGAAAGAATAAGATGTATCAAGATGCCTCATCATGTGTTCTCTTATCCAAGCAATGGATGAAGAACCTCCATCAATCAAAGAAGGAGCCTCCAAGTGGCTCAAGGAAGTGCATCCATGAGTGGAAGTGATACAAAATAATGGATGTAAATGCTGCTCAAAAGGGATTGGTGCACATAACATAGGATCATCATGAAGGGTATGGATCTCATACTTCTCATGTGGCACTAACAGAAAAAAACCCTTCACCCAAACCTCACTGGGATGAAAACCGAAAGAAGTAACAGTGTAGGATGAAGTGTAATGGACCAACTCATCCTCTAAGTCAGGGAATGTGAAACTCCTCCTCAAGGTTGGTTCCATGTGTGTAGGATCATGTGCCTCTTCCATGAGTGCGAGACTTGCACTATGAGACAACTCGTGTTCTTCTTCATCCATGGAAAGTGTTTGGCATTCAACTTGCTCATCTTTCAACCCTTCAAACATCTGCAAATCAGTTTGAATCTCATGGTTCACCACACCATGAAATATCTCTCTGCTATCATCCATACAAAAATCAGAAACATAGGTAGGAGACCATGAACTTTGCAACTCCTCAAGAAGTTGCTCATTTTGGACCTTATATTCTTGAAGTGCTTCTTGAGCCTCCTTCAGACAATCCTGGGTGGAATTCAATTCATGTTTAAGCTTGCAAATTTCATCATTATCTCTTATGGAGGCTTCATGTAATATTTCAACAAGCTCAATCAAATGACTTCTATCAAAAAGCAAACACATGAGATTACCTTTAGTTGTTGATGTTGCTTTCTGGATCTTCTCTATGACTCCATTGGAAGTTTGTGCCTCCATGGAATCATCTCTCCAAGCCAATTGGGACACAAGTGCGCTAGTATCTTGGAGAATGTCTAGGGCCTCTTGAATCTTCTTGTCATTCATCTTGAGTGACCCTTCAAAATGGGAAAGCTCATGAAAAGATGCCTTCTCTTCCTCCAACATAGGATCAGCCTCATGAAGCGCATGTGGTGATGGTGAGATCGATCCTAGGACCTCTTCCTCTACTGCAAAATCTTCATCTTCTTCAGACTCGTGGGAACTTGTACTTGCAATAGTCTCATCAAGTGGAATCTCTATGTCACCAACATAGAGGAATGGACATTCAGCAGTAGATGTCTCTCCTTGGCACCCATCAGTAGGTACCTCTCCATTATAGCATCCATCAGTAGATGTTATTTGATCCATGTTCTCAGTGAGAGATGCCTCTGGGTGATTCTCAGTAGAACAAGTGATGGCTTCATTATGCTGATAACCATCATCAGTAAGTATTGTGATCTTATCCTTCCCAGCACTGGTGGTGGTCTCCTCATTTCGCTCCTCCAAACATATATGATTTGCTCTCCAAGGTCTCTTGCAAGAAGGGCATAGACCTTTCTTCACTAACTCCACATCTTCATTCTTGGGCTTATACCCAAACAAAGCATTCACAAAAAATTCAAAAGGAACTTCCGAGGATGACTTCATCATAACACTATATGCTTGATACTGTTGGGGTAAGGTCTTGCATGTTTCCCTCCACCATGCTATTTTCTTCAAAGGATCTTTCCTTGGTGGTGTGGTCCCTCTGTCTACATATTCATTGTACAAGGGGTCACAAGAGTAACCATCATCTCTGAATGTAAACTGGGTAGAGATACTGTAAGAGGGTTCCTCATCCACATAATTGCCATCATCAAGCTCAAAATCATTTTCCTCTATGGCATAGAGCTCATACTCTGAATCTGAATAGGACATGGCTCTTACAGCTGGCAAGACTTATGAAAACTACTTGTTTTCCAATCTGCTTTAACTCGCTGAGTTTCAAATCTGATGTAATGTGACTGAGATTTGGGCTTGACTGTGATAATTTGACAAACATTCCAGCCCATACACTAAAAGATTGACACTAAATATAATTATTTCCAACAGAGAATGCAAAGGATGTCTGATATTAAATAATTTTCTGACCTGTTACAACAGCCAAGCTTTAAAAGATTGCACTGTAAGGTGACCTTCGATCTGACTGCCTGGGAACTCCTATAGTTGTCAACGATGAATAGACTATCCAACAAGGGAAGGGGAGTCTTCCCAACACGTTGTATGCCCAACATATGATTACCCCAGCAACATTCAGACTCCTCTTCTTTCTACTGTAGCGACACCCTCTTTATCCTGTAGCTTAAATAGAGAGGGCTGCCTCTTTCTAATGATGAACAGACATCATGTTTGACTGGTTTTGCAGCTGGTATCTGTAATGTCCCCGACTTCTTCCTGCAGCAACAGATTTATGCTTCTCACGCTGTCTGGAGTACTGAATTTGTGAGCAAGTAATAGGACTAACACCTTATAACCCTTTTGCAACTCCCGAGGGTTGAGTGGCCTCTAACTTCTTTGACATTGTTAATGACTTCTAACTGATGACTTTCGTCAAACACTTGGTGTGAATACTGCTGTAATGTGCAATTTTCCGTAGCTTGAAGTGTTTTAAGATTCAAATCGGAAGTTTTCCACTCCAATCTGTAACTTGATTGCAGAAGTAAAATGGAGACAGCAGTCAATACAAGTGCTTCCCCAAAGAATGCAAACAGTGATGTTATTCTTCCTGCAGGTGCCCGTGCCACTATCTTGCAGATGGAAAACGAACTGTAGAA
The DNA here is from genome assembly GCA_001517045.1 of Pseudotsuga menziesii. Taxonomy (NCBI): domain Eukaryota; kingdom Viridiplantae; phylum Streptophyta; class Pinopsida; order Pinales; family Pinaceae; genus Pseudotsuga; species Pseudotsuga menziesii. The sequence continues at coordinate 217,724 of LPNX010610101.1, forward strand.
TGTCCTTTTTAAGATGAACAGCACCTTAGTGAGAGAAAATCTCTTTCCTATGCTCACGAGTTTAAGAGACAGTGTAAACTTGGTTATGAACGAGGTCTTTTCCCAATGAAAAATAACCAAAAACTATTTGGTCATGATGGTCAAGGCTGGTAGTCACTCCATAAGCGAAGTAATTCCCCATAAATTCAGTGTGCCCACTCTTCATACTACTGAAATAATACCGAATGATGCCAAATATCCTTCGGCAGCTGCTACGACCTCTACAATGGATACGGCATTCTTGTCAAAGGTTCAATTTCTTCTCAAATGATTCGCTGCTCTCTAGAGTCCTTCCCACGAGACCGCTACCCTTTAGACACTCTCAATCTTCTCCTCAGGGTTGCTGCAGTTTCTCCTTAGGGTTACGGTCCTCTTCCCCTGCTACACGGGTTCCATTCATGGCTTTCCCTTCAGTGCTACGTCTCTCTTTTCCGCTCGCGGCCTCCCTTTTTGTTGTTGAGACTCTCCTCAAGGACATGACCTTCTTTTGCTGTGTGGATCATCTTCACGGATTCCTTTTCTGGTTTCTCTGCACACTCGTGGCCACCTCTAGGGCTCACGATCCTCTCCAGAGAGCGTCCCTTCCTCCATCTATCGGCTCCTCCACACAAGGAACACAGCCTTTCTCATATGCACGCTGCCCTTCCGATTACCCCGGTGCTCCACGAGTCACAAACAAGAGGGATCTGCCCACCTATAATCACAATCCCGAAAAGGGAACTTGATCCTCTCCAAACTATCTAGGGATGCATACCTCAAGGGAATTACGCAAACAAATAAGGAATTGGTCCCTCAAGAAGACGCCAAGTTTACAGCCTCAAGCTCACGGCTTTGTCAAAAAAATGGATTTAGCCCTTCATCACAATGACGGCCAGAGTAGAAAATTCGATTTTGCTTCAATTTGATTTGGCGCGGGCAAGATGAGGACAATCCTGTATAATTCAGGTTCTACCAACTACCTTGCGACCTCACAAAAATAACAAATTAAAACAAATCGAATTCTACAAGAAATCTTGGTCTTCACAAGCTATTGGCGCAAGCAAGTCGCCACTTCTTATTGATTTTCTCTCAGGCTGGCGGAAAACCAGCTCTGATACCCTGTAATATGCCAGGTGGTCACAAAATATATGAAATTATCAATATTAATCAATTTTACTTATAATTTTCAGCAGCGATTTCGTCAAACACTTTAGAGACCTTAACATATCAGATAATATTGGCATTTTTATTATGACTAACAAAGAGTAAACAGTACAATAACTATGGCTGTGATAACCGTGAACATATATTCAACAAGAACCTTGAAGTGATGTCAACTCTAATTATGAAGCTCCTGATGAGACCCTGAATAGATCATCCCTTTGTTCCATAGAAACTAGACCAGAATAGACGATCTCAAGAGCAAACTCCAAATATTCAAGCATGTCTTTTCCCTTTAAAGTCTCCAATACCATGGGCTAATGAAAAACATGTTCTATTATCTACTTTTTTGCCATACCATAGAAAAATACTATAGCACACCAGAAACCATGCAACCATGCACTAGGTAATTATTGCTTCTCTTTAGCCAATTTATAATATTTTGAGCTTTAATAATATTACTGGCTAATTTCCCCAATTAAATTATTTTCTCCTTATTTGTCACCATTAATAATTTTCTAAATTCTTCATAGGTGGCCTTGGTCTATTTTCCTTAGGCCAAAATTGGGGACATGACAAAGAACTTAGCAAAGTTGCCAAAGAAACTCTCATTCAAAAGCTTCATACAACCTCTAAGAAAAACCACTAAGAAATATCCTCCAAAACATGGCCTAACATGGCTCTCTTATGACCCTTAAGACTTGGACTCCTCCATAGCATGCCCCTTTACAATACACATAACAAGGGATTAAATAGGTGAAACTACCCTTGGTAGCATGAAACATGTTAACCTCCCAAATTAGAATTAGTTACAATTTGTTTGGCTTTTAATAACATAAGCCCAAAATGTGCTTTTTCCAACTTGCCCATAGATTTTCACATATTGTTACTTCCCCACGATGAAATTTACAAGATCCAATATTTTGTTAAAAGTCATCATAATAATGGCCCGTCAAATATTCATTGGCCTTATACATGCCAAATAATAGTATATCCATTCATGGCTTATTCCATAGCAAGTAGTTCTGTTACTAACCAACTCCATTAAAAAAAGTACATAATAATTTTAATAATATAAAATAGCATTGCTCCAAAAAGTGCAAAAAAAATAAAAAAGAAGTAAAGTAGATTAAATTTAAAAACATTTTTTTACTTTATAAATATATTGGTAACCAATTGAGGTGTTTAATAAGATATATGTATCATTTTAATATATTTTCACTGTATGAAGCTTATGAAGCTTACGTTACTTCCTTGTGATTATAAATGTCTCTTTTCATTTTGTGTGACAACACACTTTAGATTCATGGAAATCATTAAGAACTAATTAATTTAAAGGATATAAAACCTATGTATATGTATATGTATGTATTAAATGTCGACATTTGAATTGACATATTGAAGAACCAATTTGGAACCCCCAAAAAAAATATTGTGTTTTATGTTTGAAACCATCTATATAAAATATTTGTAATACTAATGACTTGATTAGGGTACAAGTTGTGTTAGGAAACAAATGGAGGAGACTATCAATAGGATCCCCTAGTCAAATAATACACCATTGAATCTTGAAGCAAAGTCATAAGACAAGTGAAGAATGGAAACATTATTTACAATAAAGTTTATGTAAAAACTTCAAATATTAAAATACAAAATATAGTTTAGGTGTATATCCATCTTACCTTGTAGAATACTATCAAGTTATAAACTTCATGCATGATTTCTTAATCTATAATGATGAACATCAATTTGTAATTGCATCTGATATGTACAAGTATCTTTCTAAATAAACTCAAAACCTTCTTAACGACATATAGATATTCCAAGGTTGCACTTTTTTTTAAAGTTAAAGCCATATGTTTACCCTCTTCACAATGGAATTTCATATATAGAAAGTAAAACACAATATGAAAGTGTCAAAACAATCCACAACACAATACATTATTTTCTAATGAGCAGTCAATGGATCAAACAAACTCAATATAACATTATCTTCCCTAGAGTTGATACCTCTTGCATGCTTTATCGATTATGACCATGAAGGAACAAACACTTGTAATAAGGGAAGGATTGCATAAGACATGTGTATCTCATTCCATATTTGGCAACAGCTACCTCAAACCACACTTTCCCATGCTAATTTAGAGTTCGGGTTGGTAGCTCTTAGGTTTTGACATGGTTTGATGACTTAAAAATAGCAATAAAATTTGATAACAAACATAGCATAGTGTTGTTATGTTCCTCTTATATTTCGATTAAAATATATATGTCACACAATTATATGTGAATCATATATATAAAGAATTTATGGAAGTGTATATGTGTCTTGCAATGATTGTTGGGATTTCAATTTAACTGTGCATTCAAGTCAACTAATGGGCACTTATAAAAGACAACTCGATTTTTTTATGTGCTTGTTGGATGACCCAAATGCATAATCAAGTAAAGTGAAGGGATGAGACACTCAAATAATTGGTTGAAGGGATGTTGTAGTGAAGTGTAACAAGAAACTATGCAACAATGAGAGAATTAAAGTAAAAAAATACATCTTATCCTTGTTGATCTCACCCACAAAAGCTTTAAAAAATAGTTGCAAACACAATTGAAAAGAATTGGCTTTGACAGTTGTGGCCCCTCCTATAAACACAGTATGATGACAAAATGGAGATGAGAAATGGGATATATGTGGGGAGAACTGCTTAAAGGAGTAATTTATACAATATTTCTATGTAGGAAACAATAAGATGGCATTAGTAAATTAGTTTAAGGAGATAGCATGTTTCTTTGTTATATTACTAAGGTAGAATGGAAAATTTCATGGGAGCACATTTAAATAAGACTAAATAGAAAGGAATGGAAACACATTCAATTATAACCAACTAAAGGCTAGGAACCATTGAACCATAAGTCTATAAAAATACCGTGACATAAAGTTCCAATTCAAATAGTTGACCAATTTAGACATGCATTTTAATGTGAATGCCCTATATATTTTGTTGATTAAAAGAATGAATAGCATATTGCTTATAATCATGTCTTCCAATGGTGTCATCCCAAAGACAAATCCTATTTGTTATAGGGAAACTATGAGGGCCCAAAGGCAATTTGCCACAACTTCAGATATAATTTTATAAATGATGTTGCATAAAGCAATGGGGAAGGAGCGATTACTTTAACATTAAAACCCTTTGAGGTAATTTCTACCTCACCATGATTAATCTACGGATGACAAGTTATGGTCTAAAATGTGCCAATGGAGATCAAATTTGCATGTAAACCATCCAAACCTAAGGAAAATCCATCATTGCATAGCATACCTCCTTGATAATTGGGTTGTTATGTTTTGCAATGATCAAAGAGGGAATATAAGAGAGCATATTGATGCGATTTCCTTTATGTAGTGTAAGGGTGGTTTATTCAAAGTTTCTCGATAGTATTATGCTAACTCATTTGTGATCTCTTGGTTTGATTTTAGAAATTCATTTCAAAGAAAGAGAGTTGCATTACAAGTCTAATTTTTCATGATTGTTTGGAAGAATTTTTTTATATTTAAATCCCCTTCCCTTAGTCACCTATGTAGAAATATTGACTGAATTTTTTCTTTCTCCTCCAAACCCTCCACCTAATGAATAAATTATTGGTCATTTTGACTTATAGATTCAATGATTCCTTGGTAATTGGTAAGTATGTAATTGTGATATCCATGTATATATGTCTCTCTTTAAAAATATATAGAAAATATTATCTTATTCTATATCAAATTGTTAATGTAGAGATACTTTAACTCTTGTTAAAAAAAGGTGCATTGTAGAGTTGTGAAACTATAAGTGGTGATCCCATTGATGTCCTAAATCAATATCCCTAAATCCTCCTAAGAAAAAAGGTCCACCCAAATTCAAATGAGACTTAAAATTTACATCTTTCATTGATATTTGAAGCTTAGACATTCTTTAAAGTTATTTAAAATTAATGATGATAAGATGTATGTCAATTTTTATATATTTTTTTATTTAAATTATGTTTAACTTAATTGGACATATAATTATGAATATATATATATATATATATATTAAATTTAATAAAAAAAATTATTTTTAAATTAAAATTTGATTATTTCACATTTTTAAGTTATAAGTTATAATGATCTAGATAATTACTTTTAGTTAAAAAATTTATAAATAAAAAATAAAGTTATATATA
>LPNX010610109.1:1683-13545 GCA_001517045.1 Pseudotsuga menziesii
TTGATCACATGAGTAGCATCGTGGACATACGTTTTCAATATGGAGAGATGAAATACATTATGTATTCTAAGATTAGGTGGAAAAGCTAACTGATAAGCCAATAGTCCAACTCATGCCAATATTTCAAACCATCCACAATACCTGGGTGTTAATTTAGCACAACTCCCAAACTTAAAGGATCTCTTTTTGGTTTTACCTTGACAAATACATGCTCACCTACTTGGAATTATTTTTGAGTTCTTTTAAGGTCTCCGTGACTCTTTGTTCTGTCCTATACAGTTTTCAAATTGCTTTGTACATGTTTCACTATTAGTTCCATTCCTTTTAACAAGTGAGGTCCTAACATCAACCTATCAACCAAATTACTCCATGAAATGGGAGTATTACATTTCCTACCATACAATATTTCAAAATGACTAACTTTATCTCAAGCCCAATAATGATTATGATACTCAAATTCGACTTAGTGCAAATAATCTTCCCATTTTTTTGGATAATATCTAACATACATCCATAACATATCCTTTATAACTTGATTTATTCCTTCTGTTTGTCCATCGATTTGCGGATGATAAGAAGTACTGAAATTTAATTTAGTATCTAGCCCTTTCAATAATGAATTCCAAAAATTACCAGTAAACCTAAGGTCTCTGTCAGAAATGATTACCTTTGGAATTCCGTGCAACCGAAAATTTTCCTTCATAAAGATGTGAGCAATGTTAGCAGCCTTATGAGTAGTTTTAACAGGTATAAAATGTGCTTCCTTGCTTAGTTTGTCTACCAATACCATTATAGAATCATTTTGTTTCTTATTTTTAGGCAATCCAATTTTAAAATCAAGACTGATAATTTCCCATTTCCAATTTGGAATTGGTAGTGATTGCAAAAGACCTAGTGGGTGTTGATGCTCAGTTTTAACTTGCTGACATTCTATACACCTAGCTATATATTCAGCAACTTCATTCTTCATATTAGGCTATAAATACTCTTTTCTTATCATTGTTATCATCTTTTGATATCCCAGATGTCTCGAATAAGGAATTTTATGTACTTCATTTAAAATCAACAATTTAATTTCTGGTATGTTGGGCATGTAAAGTATATTTTTATAGAGTATTAAGCCTTTTTCGTTTAAACTCAAATCTGTTTTTACGTTTTCAAATTCATTATCAATTACTTTTTCTCTTAGATTTTGTTATTCATTGTGTTAGATTTTTATCAATTAGACAGTATGATCTTAGGATCTTATCTGAGAGAATAACATGCACAACAATAAATCACAAGAGACAATAGACACAAAGATTTTCCTCAAGGAAACCAAAAAGGAGAAAACCCTGCAACTTCCTTAGAGATAGAATGAGCACCAATGGCGGCAGTAAAACCCAAAGACAAAAAGATGATCTCCAATAGCTTTTCTCTCTCTCACTTGAGTGAGCTTCTTGTCTCTCTCCTATGCGCTATATCTGGGTGAGTGTGTGTTTGAAATAGAGAGTCTCACTATCTATTTATACTAGTTTATGACTTGATAATCACTTACTAGGGCCAACTTCTCTAAGAGAGTCTAATAACCCTAGTGCCCCACAATTGTGGGGACTTCTCCCCCCAATCAACTAGGATGGTTAGCCTCTATGAATTTACATGACTTGATTACATTAATGATTCTCTTGATGGGAAAATCGGGGACCAATGAAATACAATATATAAAATATACAAGTGAATACATTCTGAAGTTACAAATACATCAACACTCCCTCTTAACTAGGAAGGTATTCTCTTGACAAAATTAATCAACACAAGTCTTCGTCATAGGATCAAGTCTATATTATCATCAAAGCTGGATCATCACTGGATCACCATCATTGGATCATCATCACTGGATCATCATCAAAGCTAGGTCATCATCATCATCACTACTTCCACTATCTCGATCAAATGGTGCTATCTCTTAATTCTACTCGTCACAAGAAGTTCTACAGAGCCATCCCTTTTTCATGCTGGTTGTAAGCATTGACTCCATGTAGGTATTCATCTTCTTCAACACTTATATCTCACCATGGGAGGAAAACATGCAACATCCATGTCAGAAAGGCCCTCCCAGCACTTACATCTGACCATGGGAGGAACACATCCAGCATAAATGTCAGAAAGGCATGCCCAACATTCACATCCATCGGCATCTTAGGAGACACCATCTACCATCCAAAGAAAGGCCCAACACTTACATCCACTCGCATGATAGGACAAACCATCTATCATCCAAGGAAAGGCCCATCACTTACATCTACTGGCATGATAGGACACACCATCTATCATCTAGAGAAAGGCCCAACAGTTACATCTACTGGCATGATAGGACACACCATCTATCATCCAGAGAAAGGCCCAACACTTACATCCACTGGCATGGTAGGACACACCATCTACCATCCAATGAAAGGACCGACACTTACATCCCTTGGAATGGTAGGACACACCATATACCATCCAAGGAAAGGCCCAACACTTACATCCACCGGCATGATAGGACACATCATCTATCTTCTGGGCAAAGGATCTGCACTTACATCCACCAGCATGATAGGAAAAACCATCTATCATCCGGGGAAAGGCTCTGCACTGTTGGGGCTCTGACCCTTAGGGTCTTTAATTTTGGTAACTCCACGGGGTTCGTAAGTTGTAAGCGGAGTTATGACCCAAAATTGTCTTAGGGGTGTCGGGGTTGGGTCGAAGTCCCTGTTTTTGTAAGTAACCTATGGTGTAAGTCCAGGGTTAGGGTTTTTGGTGCCCATGGTTTAAGACCATGGTTTTGTAAAAGTGCGTTGTATAAATAGCCACTTGTGTAAAGAAGTAAGGTTAGGTGTTAATGATTATCTTATGATACTGTTTGTAAGGCGAAGCTAGAAGGCTGTGTAAGGATTTTGGTAAGAAGGTTAAGTCCCAACTGTGTGCGTGGACGACCTCTGCAGCTGTGTGCGCAGAGGGGTTTTGTGGTAAGAAAGACCTGCAACTGTGTGCGCAGGGGCCTGCTGCTGTGTGCGCGGCTTTAATTACTAGAAGGGATTTGCAACTGAGTGCGCAGATCTAGAACTGTGGCATTTTGTAAATTGATGAATAAAACCGCAGTTCTGTGGACGTAACCCCTACACTGGGGGTGAACCACGTTATATCTAGTGTTGTGGTTCTTGTATTGTTGCGTTATTTCTGTTATGTTCTTTTATGCATTAATAACTATAAATCTGATAAGTAAGATCACTGCTAACAAATAGCTTCACTGCGAATTCCCAGTAAAGGGTTAAACAAGTAACAGTTTGTTTATCTATCTGCGAAGTTATATATATGAATGTCGGAGCTCTGTATTAATTGGTTATAAGTTATTAAAAGGCTAAGGTATAGTAATATCCCTATTCTGCTTGCAGAAACCTGGTTTTGCATCACCCCATAGCTGTTTCGGGTGAGACTGTAGCCTGTTCGCAGGTTGCTGCCGAAAGGGCCAACACTGTGGGTCTTTTGCTGGTGCGAAGCTAAAGGTAAAACCCGGGTCTGCCCAATAGTCCAACAAATTTGTTCCATTGCCGGTTGAACTCAGTATCTGTTGAAGAGGGATCTACGTCGTACCTCGAGGGCTATGTTTTGGAGACCCTCCGTAAAAGAGATTGGTGATTGGATCGAAGAGACCTATCTAAAGTTTGTAGAGCAAGAAAATAAAGACCCCCGTCGTAGTGCGGAAATTTTTTTGCAAAGGTACGTCTTTTCTGATATTTATGAAATTTTATTTGGTAGCATACACATAGAGTTGCACCAGTGGTTGTCCAGGTTGACAGAAAGGCGAACGAACTTTCAAGAAAATCGGTTGCCTCCCTGGACCCTGGCAAGAATTGCTATCTTGAAAAGGGTGAACAACGCGATCTCACGAGCCGTTGATTTCTAGAATGCATGAACTCTTGAAGCATTTGTGATGGAGTTCGCCATCGACACAAGTACCTCCTTTAGCGAAGCTGAACGACAATTTTTCAAAGGACCAAGGGGTAAGTACTTGAACTTATTTAGTTTGAATATTAAGATACTATTGGCTGAAAAAGGAATTTTGCTTATAGAATCAGATTGTTAGATCTAGTATTGCTAACCTATGATTGAAAGTGATTGGGACTCCGACGAGCAAGGCGGTTTGCTAAGAAATGGCAAAAGATATAAGAGAGATCTTGGCCCCTCTACTGAGTATACCCCTTTAAGCTCTGAAGCCTCTGAGTCCATCGAAGCCCCCTCTGTTAGAAACCTTCCTATAACCCCGCAGCAAAGACCTGTTATCCCCAAGAATCTGTAGCAGTCTGCAAGTAACCCTAGCCCGAGTATCCCTGTCGCAGGTTAGAGTTCCCCAGCCAGTTCAAACCCTTCCTCCTTCCCTAGATACCAGATGGCCCATGTTCATGATGACATCAAACTACCGGTTTTTAAAGGAACGGGATCAGAGGATCCCGAGCAGTTCTGGTTTCTATGCGAAGCTGTGTGGACCGCGAAAAACATTATGGACCTAGATGTTCAGCGAGCACAGCTGATTACTTCTTTCAGCGACCGAGCATTGACTTGGTTTATGAAGTTTTCTAGCACTCAGACTCCTGTTTTGGCTCACATTAAAGCAGCACTGATCCACGAATTTAAGAAACCTAAATCAGAGTCGTAGTGCATCACTGAGTTGAAAGAGATTCAGCAGCGCCGAGGTGAATCTGTGTGGGAATATGATCAGAGATTCAAAGTTCTACTAGACCAAGTAAGCTTCAGGATCGGTCCGGATCAACATAAGGAGTGGTTTATTGCAGCATTACTACCCCATATCAGAACTCCACTCATGCAACAGAAGGTTTTCGATCAGCAAGAGGCCTTAGAGATTGCCATGAAGCTTGAAACAGCACCCGTCGGAGATAATTCTGGCATAGCTCAAATTCAGGCGCAGCTCGCAGAGATGGATTTAGAGCTTCGCGACATGAAAAAGGGGAAACCCACCCGCGAAGAAGTATGGTGTATCCGATGTCGAATAGAAGGCCACGACAAGGATCAGTGTCCGGCGTTAAGAAACTATCTGAATACTGGCGCACCAAACCCGTTGAATCCTACTGTTCTGTACTGTGATATTTGTCGAACTACTGGCCAGCACCGACTGGAAGATTGTTATCTATTACAGAGGTATGTTCAAGTTTCGAAGAACCCATACTGTAAATTCTGTAAATCAGTAGGCTACAATGAAGATGAATGTCGCAGTTTCGACCTTATGAGGGAGCAAACCTATGACACTTATAGGGTCCAACCGGGTGCACAAGGAAGTGATGGATATGGTTACTAGGGTGGTCGAGGCAGTTTTAGAGGCCGTGGTCGTGGTATGCCTGCAGGAGGACAAGGCCAAGTTATCTGCTATAACTGCAATCAGGCAGGACATCTAGCGCGAGACTGTCAGAACCCAACCACGACATGCCATTATTGCATAGTAGTCGATCATGTCATTGAGCAGTGCCCACAGTTGATAGCTAAAATCCAAGAAAGAAACAACAAACCAAGTCCGACTGTCCAGTTAATTACTGTTGAACCACGACTGAGCCCAGCTATTAATGTTGTTACACGAAGTGGAGCTACGACAGATGCGCAGGGTCAGGCGAAGCAGCCTGACGAAGCTTTGGTTCGCAAGGCCGTAGAGAAGGCTCCAGCATTCGATGTTCGACGAGAAAAAGAAACTTTTTTGGAGGCCAGACAAGAATTTGTTGATCCAGAATTACCAACAGCAAACAAGCAGCATCAGCAGCTACAACCCCAGGAAGACTCAGAAGGCCAAGTAAGTACTATATCATCGTTTTTACAGAGTTGCATGAAATTACTAAGAAATCAGAATGCCTTGGATGAATTACAAAGAGTTATTCAGTCTTGCGAACCTCCTCAAAGCCCTGGTAAGGGAAAAGCTGTTAGTAGAATTAGAAGGACTGGCAGAGAGATGAGACTACATGCTCAGATAGGAGAATATGACATGAAGGATATTATTTTAGATCTGGGTTCCGAAGTCAATATTTTAACTAAACAGACATGGGAACAAATGGGAAAACCCACCCTTGATTGGTCCCCTATACAGTTGAGGTTAGCTAATCAACAGATAATTATGCCCTTAGGAAGATTCTGTAGTGTATCGGTGGATATAGATGGAGTCAGTACTGTCGCAGACTTCGAAGTTATTGAGATCATTGATGACAGTAACCCCTATCCAGCCTTGCTAGGCATTGAGTGGGCAATAAATAGTGATGCTGTTATCAATCTTAAAAAGAGGCAAATGAATTTTGAAGGGAAAGGATTGAGAGCTATACTACCATTGGATCCTTCTCAAGGAGAAAGATATATGGAGTCAGTTAGAGAGGAAGATCAGGATATTTTGGACCACATCTACAATATCACAGCGAAGAAAGAAGATTATGTCGAGCCCACTGTAGAAGGTGTAATGGATTGGCAGTGTGATAGCTCTTGCATGTCTGACTCAGACGATGGTCTGGAAAACTGGCAGAATCGGCTGTACGAACTACATGGACATCGCTGCGCACGAATCACCAAATCTCTCAGATGCCTTAGCGTACAGACCAGAATGTTGCCCACTTATGATGGGATGACAGACCCAGAAGAATTTATTGCGCAGTTCTCAGAACAAGTGTGAGAATCTCAGAGAATGCAGATTCTGGAAGCAGCACTCAGAGCTACAGCAACTCGATGGTGGAATGGCCACAGGAAGTATATTCACAATTGGGAAACTTGTCAGAAATCTCTCCACCTAAGATTCAAAGATCAACTTCCAGAGGTGCGAAGCAATTTTAATGGGTAGAATACTCCCCAGGAATATTTGAAGCAGTGTTATGCAACATGGAACCATGTACCTTGTGAGGAATGGGTGCATAGGTTTGTGCACACCTTGGAGCCTATAGCGAAGAACTGGTATACGGAGGTCGAGCTTCGACATGGTACTGTAAGTTGGGATAATCTTGTTGATATTTTTATGCTTACCTTTTCTATTAACGAAGTTTTCCCTGCTCTAGATGCCGCTGTCAGATTGATTCATACTAAGATATTTGATGATCAAGAAATAGTGGAATACCAACCAAATTGGAAGGAGCAAGAAGCCAATGCAGTTGAGTGTTACAACCTCGCAATTGACGAGGATGACGATCCGCGCAACATTAACATCCCGTAGTCAGAAGGGACCTGCGAAGTACACGGACCAGCAGTCGAAGAACCGCAAGGGACTCAGCCTCTGAAGACGTGGACCGTCAATATTGGGTCAGAAGAAAACCCCAAGTATGCGACAATTGGATATTATTGGGATGACGAAATGGTGAGCAAAGTGACCCAACTTCTCCATGAATATCAGGATCTATTTCTGACAAAGTTTTCCGAGATGAAAGGTATCCTGGGTGATATAGGAGTAATAAGAATCCCCTTGAAACCTGATGCGAAGCCTGTGAAACAGTGTCCTTATAGGCTAAACCCTAAGTATAAGGAAAAAGTTAGACTAGAGCTTGATAATATGCTTGATGCAGGAATTATAGAGCCAGTCGAAGAGTCCGAGTGGGTCAGTCCGATGGTCGTGCAAGAAAAGAAGACTAAGGGTGAAATCCGAATCTGTGTTGATCTGAGGAAGTTGAACGATGCATGTCTGCATGACCCTTTTCCCACTCCGTTTACAGATGAAGTCTTAGATAATGTCGAAGGTCAAGAGTTGTACTCTTTTACTGATGGATTTTCAGGCTACCATCAGATCCGAATTGCTCTGGAAGATCGACATAAGACAACATTTGCTACAGAAATGGGATCCTTCCAGTACACAGTTATGCCTTTTGAATTAAAGAATGCACCTGCCATGTTTTCTAGAGTAGTAATTTGTGCATTTAAAGAGTTTATACATAAATTCTTAGAAGTTTATTTTGATGACTGGACTATTTTTGGGTTACTAAAAGACCATGTAACTAGTTTAAGACTTATGATGGACAAATGTAGACAACACCAGATCTTCTTGAATTTGAAAAAGTGCATCTTCTGCGCACCTTTTGGAATTCTGCTGGGGCATATTGTCTGTAAGTAAGGTTTGATGGTGGATCCTGCGAAGATAGCAATCAATGTGAACTTGCCACCTCCGAAGTCAGTCAAGAAACTACGCACTACACTTGGTCACACTGGTTACTAGAGGAAATTTATTAAGGGTTATGCCCAAATCACAGCGCCGATGGAAAAATAGTTGAAGAAAGAGGTTAAGTTCGAATGGACCCTTGAGTGTCAGGAAAGCCTAGACATTCTAAGAGAAAAAATGGTAACTTCCCCTATTTTGGTATTTCCCGACTGGAATAAGGAGTTTCATGTGCATGTCGATGCATCCTCTATAGCTCTAGGTATAGTATTGGCTCCGACAGGTGCAGGTAACATCGATCACCCTATTGCCTTTGCAAGTTGCAAACTGTCAACAACAGAAAAGAACTATACTACGACAGAAAGGGAAGGTTTAGCTATGGTATATGCTTTGCAAAAGTTCCGACATTATCTGTTAGGTTCCCACTTTAAAATGTTTACTGATCACTCTGCTTTAAAATACTTGGTTAACAAGCCTGTGTTAGGTGGAAGAATATGTAGATGGATAATATTGTTTCAGGAATATGACTTTGAGATCATAGTTAAGCCATGAAGACTTAACCTGGGACCTAATCATCTGTCGAGGCTTGAGTCAGGCGAAGAACCCACTAGCTTGGACGAAGGTCTTCCTGACGCCTAGTTATGTACCATCCAGATGGTTGATGATTACTTTCAGGACATTGTTCAGTATTTGGCTACAGGATATGCACCATCAGAGATGACAACTTAGCAGAAGAAGCAGTTGGTGGTTCGAGCTGTTGACTTTACTTTAATAGCAGGACAACTATACAAGATGGGACCAGATGAAATACTGCGCAGATGCGTCCTCGAGCATGAAAAACCATTGATCTTGGCTGAGGCACACTATGGAGTGGCAGGAGGTCATTATGTAGGGAAAGCTACAGTGCAGAAGATTCTGACAGCAGGATTGTGGTGGCCCACACTCCATAAGGACGCCAGGGAATACTGCCACAGCTGCGACATTTGTCAGAGGACAGGTAAACCATCCAGGAGGGATGAAATGCCTCTTGTTCTGCAGGTAACTCTACAAGCCTTTGATAAATGGGCCATTGATTTTGTAGGACCTATAAATCCCCCTACAAAGAAATCGGGAGCAAGGTATATTATCACAGCAACTGAGTACCTTACCCGTTGGGCCGAGGCTCAACCAGTCAAGGATTGTAGTGCTTCTATAGCTGCGAAGTTTATCTTTGACAATATCTTAACAAGGTTTGGATTCCCTAGAGTTCTTATGAGTGACCAAGGGTCACACTTTTTGAATAAAACTATTGAAGAATTGACTGAGGAATTTCAGGTATATCACCAGAAGAGTACTGCATACCATCCGCAAGCAAATGGAACTGTGGAGGCCTTCAATAAGATTCTTGAGCAGGCTCTGACCAAGGTTTGTAATGTTAATAGAAATGATTGGGATCTTAGAATCCCGACAGTCTTATGGGCTTATAGAACCACTTGCAAGAAGTTGACAGGTCGCACACCTTTTAGGCTGGTTTATGGGCAAGAAGCAGTTATGCCAATGGAGTATATTGTTCCTAGTCTCAGAATATCTGCTTTCACAGAGATGGATGACCCAGGTATGTTGAATAAAAGACTAGCCCAGATAACAGAACTAGAAGAAGATAGATTCATTGCAGGTTTCTAGCAGCAAGTGCAGAAGGCTAGAGAAAAAGCATGGCATGACAGGCATATCAAAAAGAAGCAATTCTAGATTGGTGATCTTGTACTCTTGTATGACAGCAAATTCATGAAATTCCCAGGAAAGTTTAAGACCCATTGGAAAGGACCCTACATAGTTCAGAAATTTAATGATGGTGGCGCAGTCCAGTTAGCTAAATTAAATGGAGAAACTTTACCTTCCATGTTAAATGGAAGTCAGTTGAAGAAGTACAGGGACAAACCGGGACCCTCTAGTCAGAAGTAATAAAAGAAAGAAGAGTCTAAGTATCAAGAACAGTTGAAAGTGGATACTAGACTATAATTAATCTGTCAAAAGGTCACAGGTCGTGTGTCATAGGTAAGGTCGAATGTCCTTAGTATGGCACAGCTAAAAAGTAGGGTCCCAGATTAAAATCATGACTGCCTGGGAAGACTAGATTTGGCGGCACGGGAACGTGCGCTACATTGACTGTCTTCAATGATGAGATTTTCCGAAATCCAGTGGTGCATGCATGAGATCCACTACACTTGGGCCCGATCTGCTATCCATGGTGCCTGATTATGACAAATCTCATTGCCGGGTTCCTTAAAAAGACAGCCGGCTCTCTTCAGATTGCAAACTATAGTTCTGCAGCTCAGACCATGTCGAATGACTATAAGTCCAGAAGTTGTTACACGCGAGAAGGGAGAGAGGTCTGCAGAACCTTCTCAACAATCCGTCGGGGCAGACATGTTCAACCAAGGTATAAAGAAAGGCAGAAGTTCCCTCTAAGAGGACGACAGAAAGGTAGAAGTGCGCTCTATGTCGCATAAAGAAAAGCCCCGGTCTGCACGAGAAAATGCTGCAACATCTGAAGAGGTATCCTCCTGTGGTGGCAGAACCAGGGCGGCCGTTTGCCTTATGCACCTTGACACATCCCTGCGGAGACCCAAAACTATGGATGGTCAAGTGTCTAGCAAGCGGGGTAAAGGATGGGGTCGCTGATAGATCCAGAAGGGTTGTACCAGTATGAAGATTTAAAAGGAAAGGCGCACATAGCCAGCGGCTGTAGGAATGGTTTCAGCACACAGTGCACCATGGTTCACCGACAAGATTCTCCCACCAGAAGAGTTGCAGAGTGCCCCAGGACGGGCCACAAAATAGTCTTAGGGGCCTGTTGGGGCTCCGACCCTTAGGGTCTTTAATTTTGGTAACTCTGCGGGGTTCGTAAGTTGTAAGCGAAGTTACGACCCAAAATAGTCTTAGGGGTGTCAGGGTTGGGTCGAAGCCCCTGTTTTTGTAAGTAACCCATGGTATAATTCCAGGGTTAGGGTTTTTGGTGCCAATGGTTTAAGACCATGGTTTTGTAAAAGTGCGCTGTATAAATAGCCACTTGTGTAAAGAAGTAAGGTTAGGTTTTAATGATTATCTTATGATACTGTTTGTAAGGCGAAGCTAGAAGGATGTGTAAGGATTTTGGTAAGAAGGTTAAGTCCCAGCTGTGTGCGTGGACGACCTCTGCAGCTGTGTGCGCAGGGGCCTGCTGCTGTGTGTACAGCTTTAAGGACTAGAAGGGATCTGCAGCTGAGTGTGCAAATCCAGAACAGTGGCATTTTGTAAATTGATGAATAAAACCACAGTTCTGTGGACGTAACCCCTACACTGGGGGTGAACCACGTTATATCTGGGGTTGTGGTTCTTGTATTGTTGTGTTATTTCTGTTATGTTCTTTTATGCATTAATAACTATAAATCTGATAAGTAAGATCACTGCTAACAAATAGCTTCGCTGCGAATTCCCAGTAAAGGGTTAAGTAAGTAACAGTTTGTTTATCTATCTGCGAAGTTATATATATGAATATCGGATCTCTGTATTAATTTGTTATAA
Organism: Pseudotsuga menziesii; assembly: GCA_001517045.1. NCBI lineage: Eukaryota > Viridiplantae > Streptophyta > Pinopsida > Pinales > Pinaceae > Pseudotsuga > Pseudotsuga menziesii. Next base: position 13,367 of record LPNX010610109.1, read on the forward strand.
GTTATTAAGAGGCTAAGGTACAGTAATATCCCTCTTCTGCTTGAAGAAACCTAGTTCTACGTCACCCCATAGTTGTTTCGGGTGAGACTGTAGCTTGTTCGCAGGCTACTGCCGAAAGGGCCAACACTGTGGGTCTTTTGTTGGTGCGAAGCTAAAGGTAAAACCCGGGTCTTCCCAAT